>JAQGAF010000112.1:0-80816 GCA_034687865.1 Kryphioiulus occultus
AATGGACAAATTCCACGAAAACATTTGGCCAGGTGTAAGGCTCACCCTTAAGCAAACAATTTGCATGCTCATCGTAATCACCCAATCTTTTGCTCTTGAAAGTGTTCAACTATTAAACTTAATATCCCTATTATGGCATAATCTATTTGTTGTTGTTTGTTTAAAATCTTGGCTCAAAAGCGTTTACAATTTTGGTGTGTCCCGTGGAACTATTTGAAAGCCACTGTGGCCCACGAGGGTCTCCGTATATTTTAAGTCGTCTGCTCATTCGTTGTTTTCGTCACGTGACTTCGCATGGGCAGGGCGGTGGTTGAAGGTGTTGGCTCTTATCAAGGTGTTTCGATTGTTTACACTGCAGTTGTAATTTCCAATTTTATCAGTTATTTGAACGTTTTTGCACTTTGACCGATCAACATGAAGGACCATATCTTTTTGATGTGCGTTGTGTTATCTAGTTGTGCTGTAATAGGTGAGCAAAATTCGAATTCCTTTATATGTACCTGTTCCAGGTAGTGGGGACGGGACGCCATTTTAACCACCTTGCGCTTATGCAGGTGTGCGCGAATTGATTTCCTGAAATTTAAAATAGTGGTTCGAGTGTTGGTTATCACGTTTTAAGCCAATTTATAATATCACGGTGATATTATTTGTATTATATGGAATGTTGGCATTTCTAGAATTTAAAGTGGAAAAGTCGTTCTACGCCCAAATTCGAAATTCCATTCCTGACCATTCGAAACCTTCAAATTCTGGTGCTTGTGCTTGTACAGTTTTAAAATTGGAAATTTTGACTGAATTCAAAGGCGCAGATTCTAACATTTGAAAATGTGCTAATTTTGATAATTTCTATGTGAATTCACCTTAATCTCAAGTAGGCCTACTGTACCTAGTTCATACCAGTTTGCATGCCCAACCTGACTCATTGTGAGGACATGATTCACCTTTAGGCTTGAGCACATTCCTCGAATTACTCGGGTTGATTTTGTATTTCCTTTTACAAATTATATGACGTATTATTGGCAGTTGTGAAATAAATTTATCTGAATCTTGACGTTTGTGTAGGCCTACGCCTGTTATAATGCACACTGCGGAAGAGAATATTTTACAGGTGTGTCTGGATCCTATTGTACGCAAAAACTGGATTTTTCTTCAATGGTTTGAACTTTGCAAAAGAGCCTTCTGGTTGCTTTCAACCCTCCTGTTGGCTCAAAATAAATACAAAAAGCATTGTCGGTGTCAACACTAAATATGAATTTACGTGCTTCCAGATTCAAAAGATAAGCGGGATGTCCACGTTTTCCACCCTTCTTGATTGTAAACATTGTGGGGCCCTAATCTTTTTTTGGGGGGTTTTTGGCTCTTGCAGCTGGCTTGGGCAGGAGCCCCGCCAGCTCTTGTCTAAACTTAGAAGTTAGACGCATGCCGATCACTACTAATATTCTCACTGGATGAGGTGTGGTGAAGCAGCTTCATGGTGTTTAAGAAATTCAATAAAACTGATCATCCAAAAAGATATGATGTTATCAGCTTGTTCATTACTTTGCTGAAAATTAAATAGCATTGTAGGAATTAATAAAAAAACTATGTGGCTCCATAGGTCAACGTTTAATGATCAAACTATTAACACGTGAGATTTTTTAATATTTCAGTATCTGCGCAGAGAAATCCTACAATATCATACATCTCCAGGGAGCAAATTGTAAATATTGGAGGAACCGTGAATTTGGAGTGCTCTGTGCAATATGGCCAAGATTACCCAGTATGTATGCTAGACTGATTCATGCCTGTGTTTGTGTAAAAGTTGAGTCAATAATTTATTATCGCCTGTTCCCTCCAGGTGCTGTGGGTAAAACTGGATCCAACGAATCCGTCTGGTTCATTGACATTGTCAAGTGGAAGTGGGATGATCATTCGTGAAAACAGATTCTCGATGCGTTATGATCCAGCCAGTAGCACATACACTCTCCAGGTGATTGTTTTAATTGAACTTGTTCACCAAACAAGATGCTTACTGCTTGCAAATTTACGAATGGCTGCCAGCTTCTCTTTTTGATTTAAACCGTTATCTTGTCTAGGTTAAAGATATGCAAGAGTCTGATGTTGGAGTTTATCAGTGCCAAGTGGTGATCAACATCAGCAATAAAATCACTGCTGACGTCAGCCTACTTGTCAGAAGTATGAATTCTGTTACTATATTAGTTGAAATCCGAATTTCCCAATGCTTCACTACTGAGATGACAAAGTTTCTCACAAAGAAAAGTCGCAATGCATGGTACAAGTTTTTCATTGTTTTTACATTTGTTTGCATCATTTTAAATTCTAGTACCTCCTGTCATTGCTGACAACAGTACTCGTTCTACGGTTGCTAGCGAGGGCCAACAAGTGAGGCTTCAGTGTTATGCCAGTGGCTTCCCTCAGCCAAGAATTTACTGGCGAAGAGAGAACAATGCCATTTTGCCAACTGGTGGTTCTATTTTTCGTGGCAATGTGTTGGTAATACCGAATGTCAGACGAGAATATCGAGGCACTTATTATTGCGTCGCCGATAACGGTGTTGGCAAAGGTGCTCGCAGGAATATCAACGTTGAAGTAGAATGTAAAGAAGCATCTTAATTTAACTATAATTTGTACTTACGCTACCTTCAGTTTTTAAGTAGTTTGTTTTTTGTTGTAGTTGCACCTGTAGTGAGAGCACCCCGTCCCAGAGCCGGTCAAGCTTTAAATTTTGACATGGATTTGGAGTGCCACGTGGAAGCTTATCCACCACCAGCCATCACTTGGATCAAGGATGACCAACAACTGGCAAATAACATGCATTATTTAATTTCCAATTTCGCCACAGCTGATGAGTTTACAGATTCGACTTTGAGAGTGATAACCATTGAGAAGAGGCAATATGGTCGTTACGTTTGCAATGCCAAAAATAAGTTTGGTGAAGAAAGCACATCAGTTGAGCTTTTCGGTTAGTAGATTATTATACTTTTGCGCATTTATAGTTTTGCATGTGGACGCGAATCTTGGGCGTCCTAATAAGTCCTGTAATTTCGTTTTCAGAAACTGCTTTTCCGGTTTGTCCACCTGCCTGTAACGAATACCACTATTTTGGAGATGGCACCACCGTTTCTAGTTCAACACTCATCGTTTTGATCAGTTTTGTGGCGGTAATGCTTTGGAGGAGACCGTGAGAGCATCTTGTAACGATAAATACGTGGTAGTGTACAGCAGTTTTACTAAGAAATTGTATGGAATGTTCCGTATTATATCTGGTGAAATCAGGTAAGTCCTTACAGACTTAAAATTCAAGGACAAATTTCAAGTGTGACTTAATGCGTTAGTTTAAGAAACGTTTTGCGACGATATTATGCAAGGTTGAAATTGGACTTTTATATGCAGAATCTCATTTTATGGTTTTAAATATGAATTACAATTTACTATTTTGTACCCTTTTTATTGTGTTTTTATCATGCATCCCTTACCTGAAATCCTTAAAGCATAATGACATTTAGAAGCCATTATTGTGGCATCTTAGAAATATGTCATGTCTGAATTGTTGGCCAGGTTGCCTTTGCAACATCGATTACTAATTGTATTCCAAGACGATCATATTATTTTCCATACTTTTGGAATGCGCTCACTTTTCTACTGTATAGGTTCATGTACTTAATTCCACAACATTATTGACAACATGTCGACATTCCAAATACCTTTTTTAACTTGGATTACCCTTAGTATTATTCACGAAAGAGGAATCAAGGATATATATTATATGAGGTATGGTGTAAATTGATTAGCTGGCATGCAATGACACTGGATCAACAAAAGATTTAACAATCCTGACACCGAACCATTACCTCACTTTTATTCTGTATGTATAGGATCATGTACTTAATTCCACAACATTAATTATTGACATTCCAAATGACTGTTTTTGATTTGAATTACATTTGGTATTATTCACTGAGGATGAATTATCAGACAAAATGATGGATTTCATTGCTTGATTCATAGACTGTTAAACAGGTTACAGTGAGGATTTGGTTACAAGTTGTGCATCATAGCCAGTCTAGGTGTCATTTCTTTCTATTTTCCAAAGCGTTTCAAAAATGCTAAGTTTGCTCGAACACTTGCCTGCCAGTCAATCTACCATCATGTAGTTTAGTGCGGTTAGATAATGATTTTCTAAATAATGTAAAGAGTTAAAAATATCGATCGAATAGCTCTTGGTTTCCCTCTGAAGACTTAATGTCTGGAAAAATAACAATTCTTTGCATAAAACAATAATTCGTTGCAAAAAAATAATAATTTGTTGCAAATCCGTCCTATTTTATCTTGCTCCCAAATATTGGAATCTGCGAAAGATTTGTTTATAATAAGAGCGAGTGTTTTTGTATTTTTATTGATACATGTGATGTTGTGTAGATCAGAGCAAGACTTTTTAAATTAGGGTGGTGGTTATTTTTTATAAATTATAACAATGTCGTACCTGTTGATGTAGATTTTGCCCTCCGCAGCATAAGCTGATTTACCTTAGCGATTTTTCTCAGGATTTGCGCATTTCTTTTAACCTGAGTCCCATTAGTGCTGTATTAGCGTACCCAGCTGTTTTTTTAAAAAAGATTGTGCAGAATCTCAACAGTTCACTCCAGCTGTAATTATGAAATTTATTGTGGCATCGGTGGTTACTCGGCAAATTGAAAAACCTTGCCAGTTGAGATCACATTAGCATCTAGATACTGTATATAAATATTTTCTCGATGTGAATGCTAGTTGGCTCAAACTAGAATAGTGGGATGCAGGCTGTTTTTTCTGGAAAGCGAAGTTGCCTCCAACCGACTCGTGAGGGTTTTTAACATTTCCACTGTTCCGGTAATCACCAGGCATTGCTGCAGCTCTTTGGCCGAACAGCTGTTGTGGCATATCATTCTGCTGTTCCTTATTACGATAATAGGCTGAGGGCGAGTGAAGGGGTCTGAGCTTGCTTGTAGAACATTGCATAATAAGTACTGAAGTTTGCCGGCCAGTCTGCAAAGCAAGATCAAAAGAGTGAAAATACGGGTTCCCAGTAGGACCATACAAGCAGAGGCGCAAACTTTTGTAAAAGAGAATAAAAAAGGATCTATTTTACTCGTATAATGTATGTAGCTAGAACATTTGTTACATACTTACAGACCAGTAGGTATAGGGTTGTTGTTTTATCCTTTACCGAACCCCTTTTTGTTGTATATTAATTGATACATTTTTTAATAAATAAGAAAGGGTTTTTTGTACCTATTTTTGTTGGCTCGTTGAAAATTCTAAAAGGTCAACTTCAAAAATGCACGATGGCTTTACCTGCGCAATTCTTTGGATAACGTCCCATTTTTGCAATTGTAACTGGATGTCGTGCACTCGTATGTGATAAAGTACACGTGGGTAAGGTAATTAAACACGGCCTTGTACGTGATTTTGAGCGTTTCTTTGAGCTGGAAATCAGAAAGTGCACAATTATTTTTCCTGTTTTGCAGTGTATCGTTGTTGAAAATCAGTATTTTTAGTTTAGTTTTTGAATCCAAGCATTATATGCCAGATCAAATTTTCTTAACGTGACTACATTTATATCACCAAAATGTATCATTCTATACTATAAAATCATGCCCCATTTCATTTTGTACTTTTGCATTTTTTTTTAGCAGGGTTTATATTATTATTATTAATAGTATATTTATACAAACCCTAGTGTCGCTGAAGTCGGGAACTGGTGCGAGAGTTTCGAGAGACAAGCCATTGCACTCTGATGAGTCCTGAAAAAGACTCGTTACTTTCAATTCCATGTTGAGTATCGGGTGTTGGCCAGGTGGAATTTTTAAATCTCCCCAAAAAGTGCATTGAATTTTACTATTTCGTTATTTCTCACCACTATAGCTTCAAGTTTCTGCGCAACTATCAGAGCCAGCCGAGTGGCTCCCTTGATGTCTTCGTAGATGCGTGAATGAGCTTCTGCGTAAAAGTTTGCTTGCTCAACAACGGTATCGTAGATGCTGCACGGGTTTCGCAAGTTATTCATGAATGGAAATTTCTTCTTGACCAGCACTTCAGAAGACACCAGAGACAATGCCAGTGCCATCAGAGAAAGGAAAAGCAGCCTCTCTGCAACATTTCAACTTATTTTAATTTGATGGATTTATCGTATAATCTTGTGGTAAGTGAGGATTAATTTCATAAACATTCAGGTTAATGTTGAACGTTATCTTTGTTCCCTCTCGAAATTCAATTTAGCAACCTACGATAGTGCTGTGAAACTTGTAACTGGTTTGTGTGTTCCAAATGCAGTACTAGATCTATCCCAGATCATTTGGAAAACTAACGCAAACCAGTGGCAAGTTCAAGAGCACTGCCGTAAATTGCTAATAATAAATTTTAATTTCATGAGACAGAACAAAGATGGCAATTCTTTCCGGGGTTGCTTATTTTGTTAGTAAATTTTGTGGGTACATAAATTGGTTACACAACGTGTGATTTGGGAGTATTAGATGCGTAATAATGCACTGAAAAATTTGTTTAAAAGATCAGTTTCATGTATTCCTCGGCTTTTAAAGGAAATTCGGTTGTGGTGTAAAACTGCATTGAATTCCCCAAACCAATGACTATAAAATGATCATGAACTGACAATTATCAAACTGGGTTTGGAAATTTAAAAAATAATTGCGATGTTCTGAAAAATTAGTACAGAGGGATTTTGATGAACTTTTTAAAAGCTTTTGAAGTAGTCATGAAAATCCTCGAAGATTGCGAATCCCATTGCATTGTTTCACAACAAAAAGTGAAAATATTAACAAATTTCTTACCTTTTTGTATATTTTTTCTGGCATACATCCTCCTTGGCAGATACGACTAGCTGGGTAAAGTTGAAAACAGGAGGTTCTTGCTTTAATAGTTGTCGTATTTCGTGGATTCGAGTTATATACCTTCGTTTTGTGTTGGTTATTCCATTTGATTTACGAATATAGGACTAAAGCCGAAACTCCATTCATTGATTAGAATTTAAGCCGGATACGGCTGTTGCCATGTTCACGGCTTATGGCCATTTTCATGCAAGGAAAATTTGAAACTATATTTTGTGACTTATGTGGGCGATTGCCGCTATTCCATTTTTAGGCTTCGTAAACATAAACATGCTGCATATTTTGTCTTTTTACATGATGCTGTTATAAGCTGGTGATCACGAATTTAGTTCAAAATCTACCCTGCCACAATAAACCAGGGAAATAATCCAAACCCTAAGACACTGGGGGCACATTTAATTCAGATAATTCAGATTTGAAAGAATCGAAGAATTAATGTTTCATCAGTGAAATTTTCAATTTCCTTAAAAGACTGAATATGGTTTTCAAAGTAATTTTCATGCATAGTGGTCTTTGCCGTTGTACACCGACGCAAGGACATATACTCTCTTAAATGAACCTTCCCCCACGTTATGATGCAACATTTATTATGAGATTCACTGTCCCATGAATACTCGACATTGACATAGTTCTCAAGTCCAATTTTGCTAGTTTCACAAAATTTTTTAAAAAAAACAAACAAAGCAACATTCCCTCTTATGTACACGGAGAAATAAATTTAGCAGTCATCGTTCTCTTAAACCAAAGAAATTCAGAAATTTTTATTTTTGTGAGATTGACGTTTTCTTCACTTTAACCAAAGATACCTGAACGCTGATCAATTTCTTCGCTTCTGCTCTCTTTTTATGGACATCTCCAATTTCGCTAACGGAAGGCTTAAAGTAACGTGCGTAGGCTTGGCTGACTTCCCAGTGCCACTTTTTTCTAACTTTGCTCCAACTGCCGTGATAAGAAGTTGAAATCTGGAACAAAAACAAAAGTCAGTTTTGGTCAAAAATCACAAATCCCAGTGAAACAGTGAGTGCTGTAACCTTTTAACAGTTGTTCTTAAGTCTTGCAATAATTTATCGTATGCAAATCTGAAGTTGTTGGTTATCAATGCGAGCACAATTATGTCGGCTACTATTTTGTCCCTCTTTTCTGCTGTCATACACCTGAAATGAAAAAAATTATAAGGTTAGAATAATTTCTAGACTATTACAGTTGGGGGATTTGATAGCAGGCTTTGAAAATGTCACAGAATTTTAGCCAGTTTGACAGACACTGAAAACGTATGTTATTGAAATCATTACCTTAATGAACCCGATGTTGCAGTTTTTCCTGTGGACTGAAAATACGCATTCAGCACTTTCTTTTTAATTAAACCAGGCATGTCTTTTGGCAGCGGATCTATGGATAGTGATAACGTGGTAGCTTTCATGAGTATTACTTCTGTTTACTGACATTATCAAATTGTTTTGCAGGAATGTCCGCAAATAATATCACCTTTTCGCCTGAGATCGTTACTTTTCATCTTAACCAAAACAATTAGGTAATGCAAGTAGTACAACCTAATGCATTTCTCTAGCCTTTCTTCCTTATTTATGGGCAGTTTAAGCAAGCATTCCTGTACAAAGCCAGCGTTCCTAAAATAGTTAAAGGTTAATACTTTCGGATAAGAAATTTGAGCATTCCTTATCGACATTAAGAATGCTAACGTTTCCTCATCCATCCAGGTTTTAATTTCATCCATGCTGGCTTCTGCCCAAACTGTGGCTAGCGGTTCAAGGGCACAGCGTTCTTCCTCAGATATTACTTTTTCAGTTAAGTTAACATACTTAAAAATGATGGATAATTTAATCGTCATTCAGGATCAATCCATAACATGTCCACATTTTTGAAAAACTCTAACTTGCATTTTCAACAGCCAAATAATTTCTGTTGATGAACATGTCTGCATTTTTGAAAACTCAACTTGCATTTGCAACAGACATATCAATCTTCTTCTACCCAGTTGCTTTAAAAAGTCATGTTGCCACATTATAGTAAGGATACAGTCGTTTATGTCATAAACACCTTCTACGTTTTCAGCATCTGGATTTCTTGGAGGAACTGCATCGCTGGTCGTATCGACAGTCGCAACTAAACAATTGAAACAGACTATGAGCGCACAAACATTTTAAAGATTTCAACAAATTGAAAACATTATCTCATTACCAGAAAGCAGTTTCTTTTCATCCGGTGCATCGACACTGGCGATAGTTGTGTTAATGATTCCTACGAGATCATCCGACTTAACCTCGTGCCTAAATCGGGATTCCACTGCCCTTTGACTTCGCAAACTTCCGAATGAAGCAGTTAACTGGTCACGCTACATGATGTCGAAACTACCCATATTAACAAGTTTCACCCTAGTTTGCATCGCGTGAAATTTAATATTCAAACCTTTTCTCTAAGTGTCCGTTCTGTGTCAGCTGGCTTTTCGTCTTTGGATATGATGCCAAATATCGATCCTGAAAAAAGTACAATAATCATAACCAAGTTTTTTGGGCTTGGCATGGTTTTGAAAAGAGGAAATCATACCTGCAACGGTAGGCATCATGTTATACCATTCACAGTTGATCACTTTAAGCTTTTTAGTGGCTCTGTCCACGACTCCTATGTAGTAACTAGATGATTTTATGTAGTTTTAGCCATTTGGGACCAAGCATTGCCATGGGCATAAATATTGAACGATACTCACTCGCAAGTAGTGTGATAGCTGGCAGCGCAGGGGCCAAAATTGGCACTTGCGTATTTCATTCTCTCTGTTTCAGCTACCTGAGTGTTCAATAAAATTTAAAACACATTTTTGAAATTGGAAACTTGTGGTAATTTAGCAAATGAAGATCGAGCAAATACACAACTAGCACTTGATTTCATTCTGTTTTAGCTACGTACGTAGTGGTTGTTAAAAAAATTTACACTTTTAAACACACGTTTTTGAAATTTAAAACTTGTTATTTATAAAATTTCGCAAATTTACATGTATACACAACAAGCACTTGGTAAAACAATGACCGCACAAGTTCTTTACCAGTATTTTCCTCTTGAATCTCTTGACTGGCTCCACTGTTCTGCAGCTGTCAGTGGAATAATACTTTACGCTTTCCAGGGCATTCGGGTCCGTCAATCTCCCATTTTCAAAATGTGCTAAAAATATTTAAAAAATGCAGTAACTTTTAGACTGATGACAACTGTATACAAGCCCATGCAGCATATCGATAGTTGTTTGGGCTTTTATGGCATTTTGTGCTCAAACAAAACCGGTCTTCTGTGGCCAGGAGATAACTTTGACAAAATGAAATTATGCAATTTGACTATCAACATGCCATGTCACATTTCGTGCTCAAACAAAACTGTACATTATACAACACGTGGCGTGTTGAGTATCGTTTGGTACGAATTTCAACGTAAAAATGCGGTGCTTACCAAGTACAACTTCGGGTGTATTTTCGAAGTTTTCGGTTGACAATTCAACGGATTTCATCTTTTTCTTGCTCGACTTTTGCTCACCCATGAATCAAAAACGTGGTTCAGCGATATTACACCCAGATTTCACATTCACCCCCAAAATTTTTTTTGGATTCGACCTGCTTCCCAATTTCGCTGGTAGATGGCGCCTGCAAACGGCAGTTGAAGCAGCCAGCAAGCGGGCTGGAAGAAATCGGTACAGACACGTTTTCGAAAATTTCGTTTGATTTCGTGAATTTTCTGAAATACGCGTGTGCGGATTTTGTGCCATTGGATTGATTACCAATCGCCTTGCGTTCAATGCGAGTCGTGATTGAATTTCCATCGAAGTTGGCAGTTGGACAGTTTGAAAAACAACGATGGCTGGACCGCCCTAGGCGATAATCTGGTAAATACGATGCCATTTTTAATTTCTCTTCAATATCCCTCTTCCTGTCTGTGTTTCTCAATTCCGATTTCAGTCTTGCGATGGTGTCGTTTGAATACGTAAATTCAATTTGGGGTCGTTTGAAAATACATGTAGTGAATTTCCTAGTCAGTTTGAACATCGGCATTGCTTTCCCGAATTTCAACAGACCCTAAGGTCATTATGTAAAAATACCCCATTTTGGAATGCAAGACTTGCGATGGTGTTGATTTAAATAACAAAGTTTAATTTGTGGTCGTATGAAAAGAATTAATTTCCAAATCAATTTGAACATCGGCTTTTTTTAACCAAAATTCAGCTGATATCGTGCACATGTACAGTATGCCAATGGTCAATGGGTCATTTAATACGCAAAAAATGCTCCCATTCTGAAATGTAAATAAGGCATGACAATTAATGTAGGTTGGGACGACAGTCTGTTTTGAATAAAGTTATGGCTTTGTGGCTATCAAACGCTTATCAAAGTCAAGTAGAGAAAAGTCAAACGCGATACACTCATTAATTAATTAAATTCCTAATGCATTTGACTTTTGTATTTGACTGATATATTTGACTTGATACACAGGATTTCACTGCTTTCTTTTTACTTCCAAGAATTTAATTACATGTATGTTATCGTTAACTTTTGAGAAGGTATTTTTGCTGCTGCGATTTAGCACTTATTATTCATGTTTTTATACCGTGCATGAAAACTTTAGTCAAGTTTGGAGGCATGGTGTATTTAGTGAGGATTTCGGTTTTGCGAGTCCTGGGAATGAAATTGATCGATTTAGCGGACAGCATTCTCGCTATGCCCTTCTCAACTCTCAATGAGTAGCCCTTGCGTTGGTAGTCCTATAGCGCTTGAACTTAGCACCTGTTCGTAGTCTGCTATTCGTAATTTCTATCAGGTATTGTCGCATTCGACATTTTTCCGAATTAGTTTTTTTTCTGTTTATCTTCCTCCAAAATGACTACTTTGAGGCCGTTTGTCTGTGAGGATATGTTTCGCTTCAACAACGTCAACCTCGATCCGTTGACCGAGACGTACGGACTTTCCTTCTACATGCAATATCTGGCTCACTGGCCAGAGTATTTTCAAATAGCAGAATCGCCATGTGGAGAGGTCATGGGCTACATAATGGGAAAGGCCGAAGGTCACGGAGAAAACTGGCACGGTCACGTTACTGCATTGACGGTAGCTCCAGAATACAGACGGTAAATATACTCTTTAAGGGCTGCCATATCAATCTGGTTCGCATTGATGTCAAGCATTCACTGCTCACAGTCATCCTTAGTTATGTAGCGCCTATGGCTATGGCTGTGATGTGTAGCATATCCATTATTAGACGGGCACTCACTAGGAGTCGCTACTAGGAGCGCCATAATTTTTCTCAACACTTTTGCCAATTATTCCCACAGATGGCGTTGCCATATAATGTGTATTAGAGATGTATATTACAAATGAACAGCAATTGATCTATTGTACATCATCATGTAGCTATATCTGGGCGATTTTTTCTGAGAGCTTGCGCAAATCTTTCCGTTCCAGACTCGGGTTGGCAGCAACTCTGATGGCCGGTCTGGAGGAGATTTCTGACAAAAAGAAAACGTATTTCGTGGACCTGTTTGTGCGAGTGTCGAATCGGGTGGCCATCGACATGTACAAGCAGCTCGGCTACATAGTGTATCGTCGAGTCTTGGAGTATTACTCGGGGGATCCGGACGAGGATGCTTTCGACATGAGGAAAGCGTTGTCGCAAGACGTTGCCCGCAAATCGGTTATCCCGCTAACTCACCCTGTACGGCCGGAGGACATTGAATGACCATGCTCGTGCTGGCCGGAGCAAGGTCCGAACTGTTGTTGAATACGAGTGATGTTTGGCAAAAATGCTGGAAGAATGACTAACTGTCTCCGGATCAAACTGTAAACGATGGCATAATTCTGATTGAAATTTGATTTTAAAGCTTGATGTGCATATAAGCGTGGCCATGTCTCTGTGAAATCTACTTTGGGCAGGTTTTCTGATATTTTCATTTTAATGACATAAGATTTTCAAACATTTGCAGCTGTGTCAGTACGTATCTTACTGATTACTTACACCAGGTTGAATTTGTCTTGAATTTTCGTTGGTACCTGCAGTGTGCAAAAGCTCAAAATAAACGATAAAACAGATCTGCAAAGAGATTTTATTTGTTGAAATGTTAAAAATTACAGTCAAAGTAAGGTTTAGAACATTATAATGAAATATGAGAAAATGTTTGAATTCGTAGATTTTGTACATAGTTAGCTGAAGCAGTCGTAATTTTCTGAAAATAAACAACGGTGAAGTGACTTCTATGGAAAATGTCCAGGTTGTGGTTTTTAACGGTAGAAAAGCGCAATACTTTCACTTCGCTCGTAATTCAACTTTGGATTAACCAATTCAGATCCTTAAATCTGTGTTTTTAATGACTTTTCTGCGTAGTGCATTTGAAGCTTAGTGAACGTGTATAAGTGAATCGTGCCTCATGAACCCAATTTATTATTGCCAAAATGTATAGCTGATCTGCTAAAACCATATTTACAATTGTTGGAGGTTGGTAAATTACTTACATTTTTGGTGAATGTTCAAATTTGAGCACTAAAAATTGTTCAAGTTTGGATTTCTAGTAAGTTATATGCAAAACCTTCAGTATGAAAAAAGCACAATTTTGAGGACAAAATAAAGCGCATATTTCAGTTTTCTTAGAAGCCATCTTTGTCAAGGCTAAGAAAGCTTTGCTGAGAATCTATAAAAATTACATGATTTATAGTATTTATAAAGCACTTTTAAAACGCGTGAAATGTATCACATGCTAGTAAGCCTAGTGTAAAAGCCTCATTATCAAGTTATGAAAAAATTGAAAAGTGTTGCTCAGCATAAAAGGCGTTGTAAGTCTTATAAATAGACGAAAAGTTCGCCCTACTAACTACAGCCTACAGGCAATCTGCATTAAAAAGAGTTGGAGCTTATCATACGTATAATAAAGCGTACCGTGTAGTAAGTAAATCTTATGTTTAAAAGCCAACCGGAACCGGGGGACTTTTAATTGTGCATATTTAGTTGAAAGGCGTGCGATATGTTATCGTAAACTGAATTTAAATGCCCCGAGCTTGATCTGCATCTCACCAACTGTACATCGTCCGTATAGTGTAATTGTACATATTTTTCTATAAAACTGGTTAATTTTTTTACAAGCCCCGTTGACTGTACATCCCCTAGGCCAGCTATAAAAATATGATTTCAGGGTTTGGGGAATTAGATGTGGGGAAAGATTCAGTCTTAAATATCTTGGTCGTTCATTTGTCCCGATATTGAGCTAACGTACGTGTATTTTCCAGCACTGACTTTGATAATAAAGCAGCTCGTAACATTGCAATTTTAGCTCGTAAAGTAAGATTTGCATTGTCCAAAACAATACGGTGTGTGGGTGCTTAAGTGCGTAAACTGATAGATCTTGCGTGAGCTGTCAATTCTGAACATAAGATGAAATTATGAATGAGTGTCAGTCTATCAGAACATGATAGTCATGTATCCGAGTTTTTTTTGCAATGAGACAATGTGGTAAAGCTATTGATTCAACGTTTTTTGCACAACTTTTGTGGCTGCAGCGAGGTTAAGACACTTTGATGGTTGACTAAATAATTGAGTTAAGAAAAGGATTCTCATCTCATCAAGGATTAAATTATATTATTGCAACGTCTCGGGCTCGCGGCGTGCTCCTCGTGTTGGGTCCTTAGTCAATAATTATTTATTTAGGCTGTCATGCAGCTAATGGCATTGGATGTTTTTGGGTTGGTGGTGTGTAAACATAATTTTTGCGAAGGCTAATTTGGGGAAGGCACCTTGGGGGATAATTGGTGGTGTAAAAACGTGGTATTAAGTGCTCAAACCACTTTTGGGATCAGGATATGGGGACTGGGACCTAGTCGCAAATGGAAGTGTCTTACAAAGTAGATTACTTTTCAAGTAAATATTCAATATATGATATCGAATCACTCTAGCTTTCTTCCAGGCATGCTATTGGCGATGTCAGACCCTGTCGGCATTGGTTCGGAAGCCATCGGCATCGTAATCGCGAGGGTGTGGCCAGTGTGGAAAAGTGTGAAATTCCAACAACTTGTGTGAAAAATGTGAAAAAATATAAAAAAAACTGGGCGAAAATGACAACTTAAGTGAAAAGTTAATTGAAAATGAATTTCGTAAGAAATCCAAAGTAAAACTAAGGAATTCCCCTCCATTCAGATCCATAATTTCTTAAAACCGTGTAAAATTTGATTATTTTTATCGTTCTTTTGAATTGCCCACGGCGTTCTTTTGAAGACTTTGCAAAGAATTTTAAAAATGCATTATGTTTAAAAATCATTTCCATGAAAATGCACTTAAAATTCATTTTTGGTCGAATTTCTTTAAAAAAACCATTCGCGTAGGGCGTTCTCTTAGATATTAATATTTACACCCATACAATGTTTTTTAGAAAATTTAACTGAAATCCCCCATTTGTGGTCGTTTTTTTTTGTAAAATTTGCCTCGGCGTTCTCAATGTTGTATTTGGGTAGCGGTTCATAGTTCGAGGTTTTGAAAATGCGAAAAATTTTCAGAAATCTTGGGGGAGAAATGTGAAAGAATAAGACTTCTCACATTGTTTCACACGCAATAGCACGTGACAAAATGTGAAAAATACCAGATTCTCGGATGTGAAAAAATGTGCAAGTTTTTATACCAACTGGCCACACGCTCGTAACCGGTCTCCAAAACCCAAAGTCTAATGGCAGCTTAACGAAAATCTCGAGTCGATTAATGCGAGTGTAAAAGCGTGAGTGGAAAATAACGAGTATTAAGAATATTAAAGAGGATAAAAATACTGTCGTTCGACCTCGGCAGCGCTACTTCGATAAAATACCCTAAATAAATAGACCCTATCCTAGAAAAAGGAGCAAATACTGCAATTTTAACCGGTTCGTGGTTCTCCGGGGTCTCATCGGGCATCTCTCTCTCTCTCTCTCCGGACACTACTTTGGACACTTCTGCACATTTCTTCGTTTCTTGAGCCTCGCAGTGAGTTTTTTTTGACTTTGTGCCAGGGTCAGAACTTGTTGAGCCGAAGGCCCTGCTCCCACACGATCTCGTCCAGTCCATCCCCGCCCTCCTCCTCGGGCCTTTCCTCGGCATAGCGAGATCGGAAGCCAAGATGCAGGATGATGTAGAAGGAGATGAGCAGGGGAGGCATCATGCCCAAGATGAAGCCGGTGACGTTGAAGCCGCTGATCCGGAAGCGGTTTTCGTCGTCCTTCGGGCCCTGGTGTTCATCTTTGATGAGAGGAAGAACGGGAAATGGCGATTCTAAGATACGTACACGGCGTGCAACGAAAAGGTGGTCACCGAGACGTGCTGAAAATCGATTGTTGGATGCGAGATGCAAATACTGACCTGACAGGGTGACGCTCGAAGAGGCCCGGCCCAGCTTGTTGTCGGCCCGGCAAGTGTAGTTGCTGAAGTCGCTCCGGTGCACCACGGGGAACTTGAGGTGCGTGAGGGTGATGGCGTTGTCCTCCCTGGACGTGGCCACGGTGATGACGAAGTGAGTGTCGTTCACGATCTCCTCGTCTTCGGCGTTCAGCCACCTGATGTCCGGCATGGGGAAGGCCTCGAAGTGACACAGCAGCTCGGTGGAGTAGTTCACGGCTTGGGCAACCTCCGGCTTAGCCACGATCAGTTCTGGAGTGACTGCCGAGGATATAAGGATTGGTTGGTTATTGAGCCTTGAATGCTTTTTAAAGCCATTCTCATAATTCTGGCTTCAATATTTTCGTAGGAAAAATGTTAAGATTTCTCATTTTACGATCGTGTGGCAAACAAGTCCTAAAAAGTACCAAATACAGGGTGACTAGCCGTCTGGAAAAAAACCTGGAAATGTCAGGGAAATTGATTTGGTCTGGAAATTTTATGGCACAATTTATTCTGAGTTTTGAATTACTCATTTGTTCGTGTTTGTGTCATGAGTTTTATTTGCTTTGAATACATTGAAATTTTGAAAGGAACATGAATACTGTACGCAGATAGATTAGTGACGATATGGATTTTAAAAGAGGTAGGCAAAACACACGACTTTACCCTTTTCGATTTGAAATTGGTATTAGATCCATAAAAAAGCTTGATTAAAAATAAAATTGTCTGGAAACATCAGGGAAATTGGATTCAAGCTTCCGCTAGTCACCCTTCAAATATTAGTCCTAAAACGCCCCTACGTTGTCTTGCCAGACTACCTGTACTATAAGTTAAATGCAGACAGCCTTTATGTTTGTACAGATGCAGTTTGACACCACTTTTGGTTCTTTTAATATTGTACGGTAACATATTTAAAAGATGAATAAAGATAGAACTGTAGCCTACTAATGCGTTTTGAAAATTTTACTTTTTGAAAAAATCCCAAAATAATCCTTAATTTGCCTCCAAAAGTATTTTGTCCTCCTGTTTCCTTAGTTTTTTTTTTAATTGACAATTTCATAATAAATTTCTTTCATAAAATTTATTGTAATCTCTTATTAAATAATGTTACCCAATAATTAGCTATGTAAAGCGTATTGTTTACTCGTTGAATTTCACTGCCTTTTACAAAGCAAATCCATTATCACTGACTTTTTAAGGTCTCTTCAGCTTTTTAAGATCTGATCCGGGTTCCCCAGACCTACATAACCTATTTTGTCTGGGAAATTGAAGAGTCAGGGAAAATGGATTTACTTCGAGAAAGTCTGGGAAATTCAGCGAGTAAATAATACATTTTACAAAGCTAATTATTGGTAGTTAATACAAAATTCAAGAGATTACAAGAATTGTTGTGAAGAATTTGCTGTTTGCTTATGAAGATGAATGCAGCGTTCTATCTCCGGTATTTAAGCTGTATAATAGGCAATATAGCGTTCATTACATTGGCATACGCCACATTTTTGGATTTTCAGTGGTCAGGAAAATTTGTTTTTAAGCCTGGAAAGTTCAGGGAACTCTGTGAAAGCATTTTTTAGGTTTGAACGGTGTTTGCAGGCATGGTGGACGTTTCCTTGGAATTTTATTTTTAGGCTTTTAAAGACTTTCTAACCCGGATTGCCGTTGTCGAACATGGAGGGCAATTACGTAATAATTTAAGTTTGAATTAGCTGTTGCACATTTAAGCTCGCTCGTAAGATTAGCTGGGTTTCGAAGCAAAATGTCCCAGTTCATTATTCTGAACACTTCTGGATGTCATCACTTACAGCTGTACTCAGTTTTTTCAGGATATGCAATTTCTTTTTTTTGAAACATTTACTCGCAGTTTGGAGTCGAGATTGGCCTGTCAAAATGTCTCTCAACTGACAAAGCCATGTCTTGACATTAATTGCTTTCCAACAGATGGCGTTGACAAACAAATTCTAGCACGCATTGCAAACTTCTCAAAGATTCTGTCCTGTCCATGTACATGTATGTTACTGTATAGGCCTAATCGATGTAATTGCTTTCGTTCGAAAACTTTGTTCAAGTACTGCCCGAATGAGCATTTATTAGTTTTCGTTCTTAAATCAAAAGATATGTCATAAGACCAATTACGTTTCTCAAAGCTTACATTCCACGTTGAGAAGCACATCCCAGCGTGCCCTTTGACCTACGCCGTTGTCAGCTTCGCAAGCGTAAATGCCTCTGTCCTCTTTCTGAACATTAGAAATGTTCAAACGCCAACCTATAAACACTGAAAAATACGGGACGCAATTAGATGATGATTCTTGGCATTTGCTGACCACTGGCCGAACGCCAGCCGGCCATCATCGATCGAACGGTCGTTACCGATATCGTCGAGCCGCGGGACTGACCGGTTGACCCTTCGCCACGTGACGTTGGGGACGGGCAGTCCGGTGGCGTTGCACAGCAGCTGGATGTCCTCACCCACTGAGCTGAGCTCACTGGAGACGGTGTTGGAGATAATAGGAGCAACTGCGTGGAAATGGAAATCAAATCAGTAGTTTTTCACTGTAATTAACTTAGCAAAACTTCGGGATTGTCAATGCCCCAAATAAGCAAATGATACTTACACATGTACACTGTATATTTCAACTCAACTTTTCAAGCATGCAAGAATGACACATATGTCCTTGTGTCGAAATTTATCCTTTTTTATTTTGTTGTCATTTTTTTTTCTTTTTTTCTCCTTTTGTATAACCCAAAGATTTAATGTCTGATTTTGCTGCCCCTACCACCAGCCTCAACTTTAAATGTGGTGCGAGTACATGTATTATTGATCAGCAGAACTTGTACATGAATCGTTCAATTTCCATTTAGATGGTTTAGCACGAGCGTAATAAACTTCCAGTTGAAAATGGCACCGAGCGAAACAACACTTATTTTTAAGAAATTCGTGTTAAATGGAACGCAAAAAAAGCAATATGGATCACGATTCATTCCAAAAGTTCGAATTTTTGCTCGCGCCATTCTGGAATACCTGCGCCCGTGCCAAGTTAGAATTCGTGCGCGTGTGATTTTGGAACTTCGTCTGTCCACGTGCTTCGAATGGAACGATTTGAAAGCTGTTGAAAGACCGAAAGCTGAAGGGCGATCAACATCACTCCCTTCAACAAATAGTTGATCAACTCTGGTTCCAAGTATGTTGCGAGCGCGTTCTCACGTTTCAGTCCGCTTTCAACGGAAAATTGAACGACAAAAGGCGAATCGTGAGAACGCGGGTGGTCAAGATCATTCGGTTTCAACAAATAGTTGATCGACTTTTGTTCAAGTGTCTATGAGGTCCACCATGCTCAGCGACGCCAATATAATGCCAGCTAGCGTTAATGGCCAAGGGTGATTAGCCGGTTTGCAATCTAAAATCCATATAGCTGCCTACACGTGGAAGTGAGGAAGCGGAAATTGACGTCTCACTTCCGTTATGTGATGCTCTTGGTTTGTTTGGCTGGCAGTAGTCCTGCATTCCCAAATGAGAGATGTTTTTTTTTTATTTTCGTCATCGAGTGATTTATGAGGAGTAACAATGCGATTAACATGTAACGACTCCACTTTGCCACGTCTACCTGGATGTAAATACACGGGAGCTGAGAAATCGATGGACCAAAGTAGGCCAAAACTAAATTCCAAAGGTTGTTGAGACACCCAGTGACGCACCTGCAGGTGAAACTGGGCCCCAGGATATCTATTTTTGCAACGTGTATTTACGAATTGGAACGGGTATAGGCCTCCGGGAGCTATTTATAGCCTTGGTCATTGCACTCCGATAACACGATTCTGAATTTGTTCAACGAATAAATCATTTGGAGACGTAATGGCCAAAACTATATATGGATTATGTACAGGCTATTTTTAGACTAGTCGGGGCAGTTCCCAAATGTATCACAATGACTTGTCGAGCAAGAACCTGGAGCGATGCTAAGGTGGTTTCTGGAACATCTCAGAAGTACCACCTAAGGAAGCGTTATCTCATTCTCAACTTTCTCTTAGCACAGCTTCTACAGCTATAGAGCTTGAAGCACAGCAACTGTTAACAGGGAGGATGGCGAGACAAATGGTACCTCGGGGATGTCTCAGATGACTGTTGCGAGATCTGTTCCTGATCTTAAAATAAAGCGACAGACAGACAGAATCTGTATATGGGTCTCTGGAGGCCTTGCTTCGAATGCGATGGCAATGCAAAAGATGGTAAAAACAATAACAAGACAGCAAAAAACTGTTTCCTCCCAGTAGATTTCGCATAACTAAAAACTGGCGTTGCCAGGCAGTCATTTTTTATTACAACCTTTATATTAACTTAACGTGTTTCATCTCGGTCTGCAACGGACCTGTACGAAATCATTTTTAACCGACTTACCGGCGTCCTAAAAGGCTGAAAATTGGTTAACATCTCCTATTCACCTGACATTTCATGTCGTTTAAAGTTTACGTAGCACAGTCGCTCCTTTCATAAGTAATTAACAACTAAACTTTTAAAAAATGCGTTCGAAATCGTGCAGGGCTGCCCACGACGCATTACATTTTAACAACTGCTCGAATGCACGTTAAATGCACGGAAAATTACAATCGCTCACTAAGTTTACATTTTTATCTCGAGGTATCTCAAGCAAAATGACAATTAGCAGGTAATTATGTTGGCGGTTCAAAAAACCAGGGGTTTAAATTGTATTTTCGCAGAAAAGCTCCCCATGAAAGGTATAAATTCTCAGAATTGGAGCCTCTCAGAATACTGCTGCTACCTTGTAGTTATCCAATTCTTTGAAAAAACAACCCAATTCTCCCTTAACCAAATTGCTCGGTAAAATTTTAACTCAAAGTTTGACTATTTGATGCGGAGATTGTGCCATTGTAGGGCAGTGAAGTGGTGAGCAGTTGTGACTCCTTCATGCCTTGAGGTAGGAGAGTCGGTGGCTCTGGCTTACTTGTTTGTATAGAGTAGTACTTTGCATTATTTACGCCTAAATAATAGCGACAAACGTTTTTGCCACTGTAAAACTAGCGACGTTAAAAACGAATGCAATTTCAAGGCACAAAAACACGGTTTCTCGGGCATTGTACTGCGAGTTTTTTCACTCAACCCTTTTCCCGAGTGGCGGTCTTAATGGCAGTCTGTAGAGTGGTTCATAAATAAGCAAACTCAATTGCCTCGCAACTTCCACTTGTTCCCATTGTATCCAAAATTACCAAGTGTAGGTTTTTTAATTCACGGAGCGCTGTATTGTCGTGTTTTTAGAGCATAAAGAAATTGGGGACTAGTGTGCAAAAGTGAACAATGTACATGTGCATTTCTGAATGGGCCATACATCACAGTAGCAAAATGCCCATGCACTGAAATGAAACATTCGTTGGGAAACACAAAGGTCTTGTCTTATATTATTTGACTTACATCGTATGCCCAATGTACTTCGTCCTGTGACGTTCTTGAGTCCCGAAAGTCCTTGTGTCTGTTGGCACTCGTAGTTTCCAGCATCGTCCTCGGTGATGTTGCAGATGTGCAGAAACGAGGAACTCAAAATCTTGTTGATGGACACTCGAAATCGGGGGTCCTGGATGACCACTGCGCTGCCTGCGGTCAGTGCGTACTTTTCATCTTTAATCCAACTGACCTGCTCGCGGGGAAACAAACAGAAAACATTTCTTGGAAATCTCGAATCACATTCGATACGTTTCAGTCAGCGAAGCAAAATACCACACGTTTGAAAACCTTATAAGTTCATATCCCAATTTTTTTTATACTAAGTTTGTATCGAAAATGGCGGCCTGGATGCGAGGGTCATTCATAAACATCGATTTTTGGTCGATCCTCACTTACTGGTGCGAACTGCGCATATTTTTTTTTGTTTTTAGACTTCTTAATGCATAACATTTTTTCCACATATAAAGCCATCTATTTTTTCAACCATTTTTCTTTCTGAGAATCGTTCATGAGTCAAAACAAAAAAAAATGGTGGATGGGATTACGGGCATCCTGTTCACATCCCAATTTGCTATCGAATCCCTGTCTCACTGAGTAAGCCTGTTAGGCGGCGAGCTCAGTTTTAGAAGATTTATTCTGGAAATTGGATTCACTGCCTTATAAGCATATTTGCATTTTGATTGCAACTGATCTTGTTGGATTCCATGAGCAATGACACCATATCCACCTCCACCTGTTGATTTGCAAATTTGCTCAAGCGTTTATTGAATCATCCATGCAACTGAGTTAGCTCGACTAGATAACAAACATAGCAAACATCATTTAATATCAACTAAAAACGTGTCTGGTTAATTAACTTACAGGTTTGTTGATGTCGATGGTGCAGGTGAACGTGACGTTGTCACCGACGTCCGCCAAATAGTTTTCGTTTGTTAGTGCGTTTGACAGTCCCCAATTCTGCGACAAAAATACTGAAAATATATTTAAAAAACACGAATTAATATACTTGACAAGTGTCGTTTATCGTAATACTAATAGCCTCGATTGCGTTTTAAAGTTTGAGTTTGCCGCTCTTATTGAAACGTGCGCCGATTGGTCGAATGTAGTCACGTGCCAGTGCGCGAGGAGGCGGTGCACGTGGCAACCATGGCAACCGTGGAACACGAGATTCCGTTTTAGAAGTCGTTCCATTTTGCAAAAAAAAAAAAAAAAAAATTGAGCGTTTTCAAACACGTTTTAAGATGTACGAAATGTTGTTTCATAAATCAACAAAGGTTTAGAATCGAAATACGTATCGATTTCCGCTATGTATACAACATCATTGACTGAAAATGGAAGAAAAGCCACCTTGCACTTGGGCCTACTGGAGGTAAGCGTGCTTATTTTCCGTGCCATTTGCCTGCACACTTGGTTAGGGATATAATAAATTATATAAAGAGCAACGTGGTATCACGAAACAAACGACGTGAGAACACGCGAAAACAATTTTTCCGATGCATCCGCCTAAGATTTCGTGTCTCGCTCATTACAATGGAAATCAGCGCTGAAAAGAAGGCTGGGACACGCAATTTTTGGTGTATCCGAAAATGGCGCTTTTCGCATTATATCGTTTACATGAGCGCTGCTGAAATTGGACGGAAAATCAATTGGGCTGGAAATGAAAACGACGGAAAATGCGCATCAGATATATCGAAAACGAGAGACGGACGCGCATTGTTGAAACAGGAAATTAGCAATATTCAATTGATTCGCTTTGGCTTGAACGGAAGGTCTGGCAGTCCTACTGGAGGAAGTACCTTTCAAATCACACTCAAAATATTACCTCTCTAGTAATGTACATAAGCGGCAACCCAGATTTTATCATTTTAACAAAATATAAAGGCAGTCGTCGAGACGTTGCTTTTGTTCCATAAACAAGCACACGCTGAAACCCTACATTCGTGATTTTCTCTCCACATCTACTCTTTCAAATATTTGCGATATCTAAAAATAAACAATTTTCATGTTTTAAGCTCTGCAGTAGTGTAGTTTGGCGTAAGGTGCGTGTCAGGTGGACTTTTTCACTCTGCCCTCTATTGTCATTGCAGAGCTGATTTACTACTTGTCTACTTCTGGACAAGAATATACCACTAAAAATTTGGTTAGGATTCTTCGTTTTATGAAATACTCGTATTAAGCGTGACTGTTGAGTGTTTAAGTTATAAATTCAGCGAAATTAAAAAAAAACTTCTCCGTGCTTACATGGAAATTAAATGACATGTCTCTATTGCATGTTTATGTTATAAATTTATCATAATTATTATAACAAAAACTTGTGCGTGCTAACATTGTTTAATTGCATTAGAAATTACATTCCTACTGTATATCAAACAAGTGATGCGGTTGAGAACGCCACCAGAGGGAATAACGAATAATACCACTATGAACCTGCCATATCCTATAACTCCTGTATTTTAATTTTTTTTTAAAAAATTTGACAATGAATTCTATGAATTGATTGCTATTAAGACGCTTAATCATTAACACATTTTCGGCTGTACTATTGTACAAATTGTCCCAGCTGCTGCCATTTACAGCATAGACTCAATGAGAATGTGTGCTTCTCCTAAAGGCTAGTAAGCTGACAGGGATTGCCTGCGGTTAGGGCAGCAAAATTATATTTTAGATTATAGTTTAGGCTAGGTTGTCATGATATCAACAAATTTCGACAGCTAGAACAGGTGTCATGCCTGTTGACAAGTAGGGTTGAAATATACGTATTTCGTGCATATCTACAGCATTTCTGTGGTATATCCATATTTTTTTTTGAACCTGAAAAACTTCGAATATGATCCTGTAAACTCTGAAAAACTCAGTAAATTTCGCTTCCAAAAATCAACAGTTGCTGCATAGATAAATAAATGACATGGTCGGTGCATGTAATAGAGAATCGAGTCCTTCTCAATGCAAACTGATCGGTATGTAACTCGCATGCCAATGGCACACCGCACGTTCATGCGACTACATTAGGCCTAATATTCAAATTTGAATTTTGATTGTTGTCCATTGCGTGGCATATTCGCAATATTGATCGCAACCTACAGCCGTAAGCCCAGCTCTCACTTTCCATTAGCCCCAGCTCATGGTTGTCGTCTGTTTGGCTGTTGCCTTTCACCGGTTGCCCCATGATTGACACAGCGGTGATAATATTTAAAATACGGGATCCAAACATAAAGTAACCTAGACCCACATCCGTGACCGCAAAATGCGTTTCGTGTCACGGTGGGGCAGACTTAATGCGCCGATCCCACGCTCCCAACTGCGGACAATCGATACTCGCATCGTACATTACCAGAAGCTGTCATTTGTCAGACGTGAAATACCCTAAGCCAACTCACGATGAAGGTTCTCAGAAACAGTTTCGATATCGCATTGATTCCTGCACGGGGAGCCAGATTTTTTATATCGAGTATAATATAATGTACATCATGTTGGCATTCAATGTTGAACGGTAGCAACGCGAGCTATCACGCTGAGCTGCCAATAATGGAAGGCGACTGATTGGTCGTTAATTTAATTGGTGGAGGTCGGTTGATGCGTAGCGCCCTCGCAGAGAACAAGCCCTGCACAAACTTAAATTTGGAAATTTAGACAAAATTAACCTCCAATTTTCATAAAATTAAGCAGCTGTTGATGCCCTGCTCGTGAAGTGAACTTGTGGAAGAATTAAAGGGTGTACTTCGGTACAGTTCCTGCTTCAATTTTTTTTGCACGTTTTATATTTGAAGGGTACCAATCTATTATAAATGCCTGGAAATCAAATTTTCAGGAATCGGCTGCCGTGAACTGCATGTACTGCGTGTACTTTTTGCAGTAATCATTCTTGAATAATCTTATTAAAATGTTCATAATACAGTACCAGTATTGCTAATTACACGGACATGTACTGCACAGTAGTACTGGAATTGTAACGCTGTAATGTAACACTGTAATGACCAGTGTACAGTATAAGAGAGTAAATTACTATTGTGCGTCATAGTCCAAGTGGTCAACATACAAAATGCAGAGGTGCAGGTGGTCAACATGGAGGCCACCATCCAATGAGTTAATGTGGTGACCGTCCGGTCAGTTAAAATGTGGTCAACATGGGAGGTTCTACTGTACGTTCAAACGTTGTGCAACATCGAAGTTAAATTGAGAAAAACATTTGGAGGCAAAAATTGGGTGGCAAACTAGTACTAAGTCCTAAAGTGCTAAAAAAAAATAAAAGTTCTAAATGTTTTTAAAAAGTTCTAAATATTTAAGTCATAGAACATAACTATTGTGTTGTCAAACTATCTGTACGAAGTTAAGTGCTGACAGTTGATACCTTGGTACAGTTGCAGTTTGATATCCCTTGTGTTCTTTTAATATTGCATAGTAACATAAAGATGAACAAGCATTGAACTACTGCATGCTAAAAATTTGTTTGAAAAAAAAATCTTAAAATAATCCTTAACTCATCTTAAAATGTCCTAAAATAGTCCTAAATTTTTCTCCAAAAAAGTCGTAAATGTCCAAAATTTCAAAACTTGGAATTCGTTTGCCCCTCTAAGCCCTTGCTTCTCCTAACGACTAGTAGTGATTGCCTGGCTGTTAGGGGCAGCTAAATTAGATCATGTTGGATTGAGTGTAACTTTTGAGGTTCACAAGCTTTCACACAACATTTTTAGTGGAAAACTTTCGTTGGTGAATTTTAAAACTTCATTTATTTCAACCCTACGTTACTTGGGAGCAAAATTAAAATCAACTTTTGCAGTGTTTTGGTTCTGCGGAAAATCCAGCAAAGTATTATCAGTCCGTTGCACACAGAAAACAAATTGAATTTCAACCTCACGCTCCGCTTTACTCGCCCTGTGAGGGCTTTACGAATTTATGCAATTTGCATTGAGTTTTACGTTGGATAAACTTGTTGCGCACGTAACGTGAGCTTTAGACGCAGCCTTTAGGTACGGAAATTTCGCCACAAACATGGCGACCAAAGAGACGCATAAAGTAGGAATAGCTGTTATTGTGTTTGTGCAACTGGGCGTTAAACATAAACCGTGCAAAATTGCGCATCTAGTTACGCTAGAAATCGTTCGCTAATAATAGGACTGATGTAACTACACCGAAATTAGCATCGACCCAAACTGTCGTCAATTGGTCGAATTACGTTCACTCAGTAAATAAAGAACCGGATAATAAGTAAACTGTTCCCTGGTCAATCAAATAACGGTCATTGTTTGCTTGTCTATCGGATATGATGTTTGATCAGCAATACCGGAAAGTAGCGTCCATTAAGGAATTGACGTATTTCCGTTCCACATAGTATGACGTCACCAATGGCGACCCAATTGTTCGAACAGTTTGGCACATTCATCAGTGATGATAAATTGTTGACCAAAATCGGCAGTATTGCAACAGATTGCAAGGTTAAATTTTGTGTCAAATGAATTAAAATCGAAATTTTTATCATTTTCATTTTATTCCATTTTCCGCAGACCCGGGAAACCTTAAATTGTCGGGGCAATTCAACACATCAGATACATTTTACATGGCTGGTTATTGGGTTAACACAAAAATCAAAAATGTGGAAAAATTAATAATGCCATTGTCAATTAGCAATAAATACAACGTTCATAACATTGGAGTAGGACTATGTCGTATTTTAAAATTTTTAGTGGTCAGTGCGGTCAGGGAAATTTGTTTTGAAATCTAGAAAAGTCAGTGAAGTTGAAAATTGTATCTCAGGGTGATCCCTGGTTTTGTGTAAGTAATGCGGTAATCTAATTTTTATTGTAAATTTTAAACCAAGTTTACATCGTATGCTAGTTCACAACACCCGAGTAGTCACAATACTAAATTGTTATAAAAAACAGTTGTGACACTCCTGAAAATGTTCCACGGAACCCAGTTTGACTATCACTGGTGTAGATACTTGTAGGAAATGTATATTTTACATAGGCTTCGTCAATGAAAAAAGAAATTTAACATGACAATGAATTTGGCACAACTTATGATTAATTGCATTTAAATTATTTCGGATATGCTGGGATTAACTACTAGCCCTGAATACATGCTATAAGCTTAGTGGCTAAAACAGCGGACGTTATCAAAGTCTGCTTATGCGATATTAAAACTGCAAATAAATGTATATTATCCCAATAAAAGCCATAGTTTCAAAGGAAGTATATTAATGTACCTTTCACATAAGCTTACAGCAGCTTACCCTGTTAAATTTTGAATTAATGTATGCAACGATGCTGGCTCGCTCGTTTTAAGTTTGGCCTAATTAATTAAATAACAAACGTCAACTTCCCATAACGGCCATTACGTACAATTTCATTAATGCGAATTTACATAAAACGATACGATTCCTCCATATGGCATTATTGCTGAAGCTGTTAGTGCTGCATGGAGTCATTGAGAACGTTTATTGTCTCACATTGGATCGATTACATGAAACTGTGAAAATGGAACTCTTAATTAGAGTAATTGGCGATTTGAACGCAAATTTTAATCAGTGAAAACAGTGGTTTTTAAGGTTTTTACTTCTCCTTTACTTCCATTTATCAGTTTGAACACAACAAATACACGTTCATGTAGAAACTGCTTGATTTCCGAGAACACTAATCAAAGCTGGCTAAGTGTAAACAACCAGAAGCTCATTAATTCTTCATTGAAATTGAGAACTGATGCTAATTTATAGTCTGCTGAATGGGCCCTGTCGCTGTTTTTGGGAATTTAACGTGACTCAGAAAACCATGTTGTAATCCTAACGAGTGGGTTAGTTTTTTTTTAAAATTATTTTCAACAAATCGATCAGCTCATGTACTCTGGCGTTTATAAATGAGACAAACTTAATTTCGTGTTACGACTATACAGTATATCGTAACTGATGTTGGTAGTATATTGCGGAAAGCATCCGGGTATCTTTAATATTCATTAATTTCGCAGCTAGCTCATACAGCCATCTACGAAGTTGAAAATTCGGAGAATGCCAGATAATTGCGAAACGCTGTTAACGTAACCGTTACGGAATACACGTGTATTAATATAAATGTATTAATATCATTTAATGCCAAGGTGGCGATTAACCCCAAATTGGTAACCGCCATGTTAAGTCCTAGTAACGTTCGTATATCAAAAATGGGACATTTCTGTGAAAAAATGTTATTTGGAATTCTTCATATTTTTTTAAATAGGAACATGCACAAATTCAAAATCTAACGTACGCGTGTAGTTCATTTCGCGTTTGATTTAATTTATTTCGAAATGCTTATTTAATATTACGGAGATTTCAAAATTGATTAACGTCTAAAAATCGAAAAACGCCCATTAAAATTCAGTCTTAAACCTTTCTAAATGGTACGACGCGTTGTCTATTCAAAAAACCAATATTGAAAAAGGTTCGCCAATTTACAGGATTTAAACAAAATTATGTATTGAAAATTTAACTATTTTTACAGACACATCATTTTACTAATTTATCAATACATCCGGAGTCCTTCTTGAAATTACTGTAAAGCATACAAGGTTTGACATTCTTTAATGCATGGTTCCCACCCCCAAACCTGGAAAATGGATTTACTTTGTAAAAGTCAGGGAAATTCAAAAAGGCAGTAATATATTTTAAATAGCTTGGCTTGCACAAAACTTGAAAAATAACATGAAGTTCTGTGAAAGAAATTTATAATGAAATTGTTCATTTTTTTAAAAAAAATATCTAAATTTACTTATTCCTCACAAAGGTTGTCAGGGAAATCTTGACATTTTGACCATTAAATCAGGGAAATTCAAAATGTCTGGAAATTTGTTGTGGCATAACAATTTTGATTGGTATAAGTATCTCGTGAAAAGCATTATAAAAGCTGTATTTTTGATCTATTTTTTCTAAAAAGTTCGCATATACGGCGTTTCAATTATCATTTCTTGTCATTATCATTCATTTTCCTTATGAAAAACTCACCTCCAATGCATTATTTTTGTAAATCTTGTGGTTCAACCACTAGTGTTCGCATCATTATTAATATTAGTACACTAAAAATCCAATATTTCTTGAAATTTTTCAAAAATTTCGCCTATGGGAGTCTCTTAATTATTTCTTCTTAAAAAATTGTGGGCTAATTCCATCATTTCATGATCAGATCTATAATTTCTAAAATTTCCGCCATATGGTATATTTGCTCGGTTGTTAAGTCTGAGAAATGTATCAGATCTGGTCAGGGAAAGTCAGGGAAATTGAATTGCAAATTTTGGTATGAACCATGCATTACTTCATTTTCCTCATGTATGAAAATAAAATGAAATCTCGACACTGTCTTGAGTGGTCCTTACTGGGGTGACCCTTACTGTATATAGAAAGATTTCACATGGGATTGCTAAATTATATAGCCATGCAAATAAGTCTAACGTCCAAAACTGTATAACCCCCAACCCGTATTTTCTTCCATTGTCCAGTTTTTTGTGAAACTGCCCTACCCCCTCCAACCTTGGACGTCATTTATACCTGGTCCCTAAGCATAATAGATGGAATTGGGATTTACCGATTACTTAGGGTTTTTTTGTGCCTGTGGCATTTAGGACTTTATCGGATGTCTGAGGATTTTCTGGAAACGTGCTACGGCATCCATCGCTCGTGTTTAGGACCACGAAGTGTCCAATCAAGGGGCCCCCGTACGAGCGAAAGTGACATCTAATTTAGACAAGCCCAAGTAGGATTTAGAGCGTATATTAATAGGCGAAAGGGGTATCTTGAGAGAGCATCCGGTACACAGGGGGGATTATCTCCAAATAAGACAACCCAAGTTGATGGAAGTGACAACGACTGCATTAGCAGGGGAGTGGATGTTGCTTCGGGCGGTCTCAACGTGCTTATTTTTAGCACGGTTCTAACACGACAGTTTGGATCCACGCTAGCTGAGAGATCGCAGATGGCAACTTTCGTTAATGTTATTAATGGGGGTTTGGAGCAACATTGATTTTTGTGCCGAACTGTTCTGACAGCATCTCCATCCTCCATCCCAGCCCAACCAAGAAAATCAGAAAACCCAAACCTGATTAGGGAAACCCGCAGGAAACCTCGTGTCCCTCGTGGAAACGTAGCATGCTACATGTAAATTGCTAAGTAGTGCTTGGGTGTAGAATTGTGCTAAAGTACGTCTAGCAGTTTTGCAAATTTTCCAACCCTCCAAATCTAAGGATGGGAGGTTTAAAAATATGCATGAATGCATCATTGAGCTTTATTATTCATGTGAAATATTTCTGCATTTATTCCAATTAAGTTTGGCTGTATTTATAATTTCATAATTTCCATAGGGAAATTTAGTCTCTGTACCATTTTTTGCAGGAAGCAATTTCTCGTTTGTTTTTCCCAGCTAGGTTTATCTTTTTAATTACACCACCATCCTGTTCGAATGATCCTTAACAGAAAGTAATGGGTGCACTTCGGTATAGCCACTGCTCCGCCATAGACACTATATAAATAAACTTCTGTAACGGCTCGTAGGCTGGTAGTGATTGCCTGGCAGTTAGGGGGCAGTTGAATCAGAAAATACGTTGTTAGGTTAGGAAAAATACAAAAAAACCACAAAAGTAAAATGGATAAATTCCGATTGGTAGGACAAGTGTCATTCTTGCATACTATAGTAGTTTATTTGTTTGTTTATAAGATTTTTAACGTTGGTCTATACAAGTAGAGTTGAAATGCTAATAAATGTTATGTGCAAATTTGGAGCTGGCGCTCCATATGCAATTTTGCTTAAAGATAAATAATTTGTAAGCATTTTTTCTGCCATACCATATTGCTATTCCATGGTAATTACTGGATGTTCTTCTACCGCACTATTAATTAAAAAAATCGCAAAATTAAGCAACGAACTGCATTTTGTAACTAATTAAAAACATTGCTTCGCGTATTTTCCATATAAATGTGGAAAATACAGCAGCGTATTATGTTGATTTTCCTTAATGACTTCCTACACAAACTAAATTTAATTTGTTTGCTAATTAAAAGCGAGTCGCAATGACACAAGGGCAACATCGGAAATTGGTCATTAAAACCTGTTGTACTTGCCTAATGACATTAATGTATATTTATTCTGCTTCTCATAAACTAATTTATTTCCACATAGTTCTGTTTACCTAAGTTATATTGTATTTCAACAAATTAATGGTACATTATTGGTAGAATTTATTCATCTACCTTCGATATTTCAAAAATTAGTGGTTTTATTCGTGCAAAAAAAACCGCCATGTCGATTTATGCGCGTTAATATACGACATTAGTCACACTGGTTTATTTTTATAAAGCGATACACGGCAAAATAAAAAATTATTTGCAAGAAACTTCTTAAGGGGAAAATTTAAATCATTTAGAGCAATTAATTCTGATACTCGTCGATCAAGATCTGCAAAAAAGTCCTGGCAAAATGGATGAGGATGTTTTCGGTGTCTCAAACGATGTCTCAGCTCGCTAATTAAGTTACGTGGGCTTATCGGTAATTGCACGGAACATTTAGTGCCAATTTCAACGGAGAACGTTCTGGAAATAGTCGCAAAAACTAACCCAATTTCCTAAATTTTCCTGCGGCTAATCCTCGTTCTTGACACCTTCCAAATGTGACGCAAATTGATAACAACTTAACAAAATTGAGCTTCCTAAGGCAGTGACGACCACGATTTTTTTTGCAAAGAGCTATAGTTGATTAGGCTGATATATCGGCTGAGCTTAACTTAATACTTATTGAAGGGTGGCAAACAAGTCCTAAAAGTACTAAAAAAAGTCCCAAAACGCCTTGTTCATTATGTTGTTACCTGAACTAAGTTAAATACTGACAACCTTGACAACAAGTGGAGGTTGACAACACTGCCTTTACCTTGGTACAGGTGCAGTTTGACACCACTTTTGTTCTTTTAATATTGTAAGATAAAAGATGAATAAAGATTGAAATTCAGCATTCTAAAAACTTTAATATTAGAAAAATCTTAAATTAATCCTTGATTTATCTCCAAAAGTCCTAAAATAGTCCTTACTTTTCTTCAAAAAAGTCCAGCACTTCAAAAAACCAGCACTAGTTTGAAATCAACTTTTCCAGTTCAATTCTACTTGTATTTAAGTCGATTAATCCCCCTTTTTTTCGTTTCTGACTGGAACTCTGGCAAATCCGGCGATGTTTGGTGCTAATTACCGACAGCCCTCGAGCCTCATTAGCCACGTTTTCGCTTCCTGTTTATGCTGAGCCACCAACCCAACTTCAAATTAATGCATGCTAATTAATTTGCGAGCGTTAGGGGCTGTATATACTGGAGAACCTCTGTAAGTTGACCACCCAAGGGATTGTCTCAAACTGGTCAACATATGGAACGAGGCTTGTAATGACAGGATTTTAATTCCGTTAACTGCATGTACTTATATTTTACAGTAATCATTCATCATTCATGAATCATTCATGAATAATCTTATTAAAATGTTCGTAACACTGTACTTGCATTGTTAATGTTCTGCAAATTAATCCAGCAATTACACGTACTGTACAGTAGTACTGGAATTTTAATGCAGAAACACTGTAATGTACAGTACAGAGTGTACTTAGAAATTTCATTCTGTAAGATTAGAAAGCATATCCAGACAATTATCCTACCTGTTGTGGTAATGCACAGCACAAATCTGGAATCAAATACTGTGATGTTATAGTTTTGAGTTTTCAATTAAAAAGTAAATTCCCCCTTTTTACTACCAAGCCCCCGTTAATACTGAAGGGGTTCAAAATGAACTCTTCTTCCTCTATAGTCAGTTACTGTTCAGGGGTGTATAGTATGTTTTGCGACCAGCCAATAAACTTAATTTTCCATGGCATTACATGTTGAGACCATGCTGTTCAACTTACAGAGAGTAAATTACTATTGAGTGTCATAGTCCAAGTGTAAATTACTATTATAGTTTAGTTATATTATTACTATCATATCATACAACATACAGAGATGCAGGTGGTCAACATGTAGCGGTCACCTTCCATTGAGTTAATGTGGTGACATAAAAGAGGTGGTCAACGTGGTAAGGAGGTCAAATTTTCAGGTTCTGCTGTAAACTAAGTCTATTTAAGACGTCCTGTGTCAGTTTGTAAATGTGACGTAAGTTGTCTGACTTCGACCCCTCCCAAGTCCTTTAAAGTCCGATTTTTGTGAACCCCCTACCCCCCTCCACCCTTGGACATCCATTGTGCACCCCTTAAGGCCATTTTCTGCAGCTTTCCCAATGTTAATCCACCCCCGTCATTCTTGCTGTCAGGTTCTAGTTCAACTCACGACTTTGACTTTTTGGCAAAGGCTCAAATGCGAGCCTAAAGCCGTACGATTTCTCAATATTTATCTTCTCGTTTCGGTGACATCCCGGTGCACGCAGACGGTGAGTGTCAAACAAAACCGAGTGACACATCAGTGACAACACAAGGCCGAGCTGAAGCAGATAAAAGATGATGGCGGGGGCGGGTGGGGGAGTGATAATGGGGAATAAAATAGAGACGGGGCTAGTCCTGGTCATGCATAAATAATCGAACGACTCTTATAGACTTTCTACAGCATCGAAATTCTAGCTAAAACACCTATTGGCAATGCAGTTTAACAATCTTCCCGAAAGTTTTCTAGAAACTTGGTTTAATTTTTTTCAAAGAAAATAAGTAAATTATGTACATAAAATATTAGGTACACCCAACATTACCGAACAATATAATGTCCACTTTAGCTGCCCCTAACTGCCAGGCAATCACTGCCAGCCTACGAGCTGTTAGGAGAAGCTCGCCGCCAGTATTTCTATACTGATTCGATACGATCCAGAAAATAGGATAATGGTCAGTAATCAGAATGAAACCTCAATCAATCAGTACTCTGCTCATTACTCGATCAGTATTACTGTCAGTATTTGTTGAAATTGACAGTATTGTTGATCATGTAGGAGACCAAATAGTCCCTAAGCTAAATGTGCCAAAATAAAAGCCTAAAACGGATGCACTTAGAGTGAGAAGTGGTCTTATGTCTTTCTAAGCTTAGGACAGGCAAAACTTTTTGCAAGCCCGCCAGTCGTTAGGAGAATCCCACATTCTCATAGTGTCTATAGCGGAGCAGGGCACATTCTGTAGTACTGCCGAAATAAATAATGAAATTGTCAATTTCCTACGAAATCTTTGCGAAATCCCTGACCAGTGTGGGCAGGAAAACTTGTTTTAAAAACTGTAAAGGTCATGGGGTTTTTAGGTTAGTTTTGATTAGGTTATGCAGTCCATACACGGTCAGTGTTATTGTCGTCATTTTGATACTGCCATTATGTTATTCAAAAAATATAGGTTTATTCGATCTGTCCATATTTGTTGAAATTGACAGTAATATTACCCATGTCGGTTCCCCAATAGGATAAACATAAAACACCTTTTTTTGTTTACCTTATTAATGTTAACTTGCGACAGCTAATATAGTATCATTTTGTCTGCTTGACAAGTAAGGTTGAATTATACATACATGTATTTTGTGCGCATTTGGAGCATGGACTACACCAAACTTTATTTATTTACACCAAATTATCCCACTTATAGCAGGAGGCATTAAGTTACTTGATCCTTTGTGGTTCACATGTATCAGGCGGAGGTCATGGGCCCTAATTATGGTTTACACATCATGCCAGAAAGAATGATGTCTTAAGGGGGCATTCCTAACATCGTATTAGCGGCCATCGCACCCTGCAGACCAGCTTTATTGTTCCCCATCGAACGTAAATCACTTTTACATGTAGTAATGGTCAGAAACAACGACTTCCGTCAGTTACAAGTTATGGAGATAGGCCTCGAGCCAAGTGTCTGCCATTGTTATCTCATAATGGACACGCGTTCTGCTTTTAAACGCGTCTTACACGATAGTCTCGGACAGTGGCTATCGATCGCTGGGCTGTGGCAGAACATTACTGGACATTAGTGGTCATCCAGTGTCTTTAAAAACAATGCGAACCTAACAATGTAATTTCTGATTTATCTGCCCCAAACCGCCAGGCAATCACTGCCAGCTTATGAGCCGTTAGGAGAAACCCACTTTCTTATGGCGTCTATTATGGAAGTAGGGACTTTACCGAAGTGTACCAGTTTTTTCTCCAACCACTGCGCAGGGGTCTATTAAACCAAATGGCCTATCTCACTATGTCTAAACCACAATTATGCATAAAATGGCGCCTTTTGTAAACTACACACAAAGGGTTATTGATGACAATAACTACTGGAATTTCAATAACAAATTAATAATGAACTACCTGCCTATCATAGATATACGCCACCAAATTGAAAAAAGCAGCGTTGAATTTGATTGATGAAGAAGGGTTTTGTTGTAGGCGTACTTTATCCAAGATTTTGGCAAGACTTCCATGCTAATGCTTTTTTCCCCCAAGCAAACGTTTCTGACTTATGAATTGCAGCTGCGTTGAAGTCAATTCAGTGGTTATGGTGACAGCTAATTTGGCACGGAAACTGACTTATGCTCTACTCAGTGTGTTTTATCCGTGAATAACACCCATGTGAAATAATGGAATTCTGGCGCGTTGTGTACACAACAAAACCTAACGTCTGTCAGAACGAGATAGGGCTGAGACGCTGCTATTGAAATTTGATGTGATATTGAATGCCGAATTTGATTGCATTGCCATTCAATGCCTTGTTTATCCACTGCAACAGCTGACCTTGTCAGCTCATTGGATGTAGGTCGATCTGTAAACTTTCTATAATATCGCTTTTTAAAGTCTCAAGAATAGTAATATTGTCTCGCACTCTGATACAGATAAATTGTTCTGCATGGTGGTTCAAATAGCAATCATGTTAGCACTGTTGAAGTAAAATGTGCTATTATACTTTTAGTATTAATATTAATTTTAAATTTGTTAAATTAAAAAAAAAATTGGGTAAATGCCTATTCTTGAAATGTTAGATTCTATTGAAGAGGTCAGGACGAATGGACATTCTTGAAGATTAAAGACGTCACAAATTGCAAATAAGTGTTTCCCCTGACCTGGGAAACCTGTTATTGTCAGGGAAAAACGATTTATTTCTAAAAAAAAATCAGAGAAATTTGACATCAATATTTAATTTAATTTCCTATAGCAAGTTCGTAAACTAGTACCTAATCTAATTTAAAAACGCAACTTTTTTATTTAGCTGCCCCTAACAGCCAGGCAATCACTGCCAACTTGCAAACCGTTAGCAGCCCACCTTTTATTGGTCAGGGAAATTTGCTTAAAAACTGGGAAAGTCAGTGGATGGCCAGGGATTTTGAAAAGGTTCATTTCTGGGCGAAACCTAAATAAAGCTCTTTCTAAATTCCTATAAAGGTACAAGTATTTCTGAAACCGTATTTTCACCAATAGATATGGAGATGCCTTTGAGGGCCTACCCGCATTGAATCCAGACTCAATTTGAGTTTTCCTTTTGAACTCTCAGCTAATTCAATGAAACGACACTCGAAAAGGGCCCCGAGCCCTCAGACGCATCGAAACTGATGCATTTCCTCCGCTACACGAGAAAGGATTTTAGAATTGGTTTCAACATAAAAATCAATCTCTTATACAGCACGACAGAATGCATGAACTGGCAGTGCTTCATCTCCCATAAAGGCATGGGCAAAAAAGGCAGAGGTTCTCGTTCGTGTTACATGGATTTAACTCTTTTTGAGCCGTATCAGCCTGTGCTTTTCCCCCTAAATTGAACAAATTTCCATTTATGTGAAAGTTTGATCAGTAGGCATTGAAAGGGTGGAGAGGGCCTGTTTAAATTAACATTGAAGCGTGTTTCTGTGAAAAAACCATGACTCTGCATATGGCACTAAGAACATTGTTGTTAAACCAAATTGCGTCTAAACAGGAACTTGATGATACTTGTTATAATCATAAAAATCAAAATTGTAATTGTAATTGTCCTTCTTGCTTTCCAGAATTCCTGCACATCTCCTGAAATTTTGCAGTTTTTATCTAATTTCTTCCATTAAAATTGAGAGAAATTGAAATGAGAGAAATATTCTGCAGTCGTACAGGAGTCAAAAGGGCAGGGTAGAATATGAAAGGTGCCTACAATTGTGATACACATTTTTAACAAAGTATAACCCAATTAGATTGTTTATCAGTTTAAATACTTCTATCATAGGGTGTTCTCAAGTCGCATCTTTTTAATGTCATGCAACCGTCATTGAATATAAATATACATTCGTGATATAATGCTGTTATCTGGGCGCACCCTTTTTTACAAACATAGTCAAAGACAGGATTGTTTGGTGTTCCTAGGGAAAACACCTTAATTAACTCTGTATTGCAACTCCGAAATGTTTAGTTTGGCACCAAGCTAGCAATTTCTGCTTTGCACTTAAGAAGTCATGAGATTGTAAAGAAGGCTCCTTTAGTGATGCTTGATTGCAGTGCCGTACGCAGGATTTTATTTCGGGGGTGCTGAACCACATCTCCTACGAAAAAATTTTGGAATTTTTTTTGTGTAGAGAAAATTTCTACCAAAAAGTGAAAATTTCGGGAGGGGCTGCAGCCCCCTAAGCCCCCTCCCCCCCCTTGGGTACGGCACTGCTTGATTGCGATACAATATTCACTGAATTATCATTTTCATTAACAATCCAACATTAGGATTTAACAGTACTTTGTAACTGAACTCACCAAATAATCTGCTTTCACATTTTGGTTGAAATCGAGTTATTAAAAATCTCGGAGTTCTGATCCTGTTTTAATAAGTCGAATTCTAAATATTCTCGAGAAAAATTCAACACCATGTAGGCTTTGTCATGTACACATACAATTTGCCATGATAGACTTAGCTATTTGCTGACACGGATCAGTCTCAGTGCGCTTGCGTAGGGTGCAAATATCAGGTAGCTGAGTGTCTAATTAACTTGCTCATTTTCTATTTCTCGTTGTTATTTACAGGACCCCTTCCCCATGCAAGAATCACTGGCTTTTAGGGCATTTATTGTTTGTTGAATTTTGTGCGTTTGAAGTGTTTCGCATCATGTTCACACATTGTGAGTAACCATGGCGCTGCGTTAAGATACAGACTTAAGCGCGACTTAAACGTTTTAAGTCACGCTTAAACGCTTACCATCCGTGATGTAATCGTTTCTGAACTGAGCGCAGCTCACTGCGTGATTGCGTCCATTTCTTCTACCATAAGACCATTATTAAGTTGCTCTTAAGGGGTGCGTGGAGTACCACTTAAGAGGCTAGGCAGGACTCATTAAAAGCGAATGAATTCCGATCAGATTTCTGCATGCAGGTTGCTGTTACCAATCAGGTTAATTCCGTCGTTTGATTGCCACAAACTGTTTAAATTATGAGATTAATCAGTTTTCATTCAACTCGCCTCTAAGGACAACGCCATTTTGATATATTTCAGCAGTACTCGTACTTTTTCACTGTGATCAAAATTCTATTATTAGACAATGCATTTTGTGCAATCTGTTATACTTGCCTTTATTAATTTATATTTGCAAAATGCATGTTGCTGTTGTTTGTTTGCCCAATAAGCATTTAGCTAGTAGCTTTTTTCTCTCTCTCGTTTCATTTTCTCAAAATTGCAAATTTGCAAGATCTACATGTACAATTCATCGGTAGAACAATATCTATCATGGATGACCACAATTGAACGTGTCCCAATGGTGATCAATTTCAGCTGTTGAGTTTATTCTTATTGTATTGAACTAAACACACATAAACATAGAAAACAGGATTTAATTTAGAAATAGTCTATAATCAGGTTAACATACAAAGAAATGTTTATTAGCTTGATTTGCTATTAAGCGTTATACTAATTGTTTTAATTTACTTAGTCCAATGATTATATTAATATTGAGCCCTTAATCCTTGGACTAAACTGACTGACTATATATTGAAGAGGTTGCTTCATCCCACTACTAATTAAGGTTGATGTGTTGCTTTTTTCAACAAATTTCTGAACTGATGACAATGGGTTGTTTTCGAAAAAAAATCTCGTTTCAATCATCACTTATGCTGAAGTTTTTGTTGGGCTTCAGCCTGCATATCCAATCTGGACTGATATGTTAAGCAAGTCTGGAAAACCCGAAAAAAGTCATGGATGTTGATGCCAGATTCAGTCAGACACCCTGTCCAAATGCAGTTTGAGTTTACCGTATTTCATCAGTGTAGAACTGAGTTTTGCATAAATTGCGTGACGTGACCATGTACTCTTAACTATCGTTTTATATGGTAGTTAATTAAGCCGTTTTATTTGCTGGCGTGCACGCCCAAAGCCCATAAACCGACTCAGTTTTTTGGCCTTGTCTGCGGTGCTTTTCACACAATCACACATTGACCTCAAGAGGGACGTTGGACACGGTTCGTGAGACATTATAGGAGTCGCAATCCGTTCGCAAATGTCTCTAACAGCTAATGAAATGTGCTCAATGGCAATTGGTGAAATTGAGTAATGCGAGGAGTCAAATGGCTGACAATCAATTGGAGAATTTGCAACCATTATTCGCAGCGTTTGTTACTGCATGTTAACTGCTGGGAGACATCGATCCACACCCAACAATAGGGACCAGCGTTCCCTATCTTTAATGCACGGAATTCTGTATCGACTTATCAAATTATCTTAGGCCTAAGTGGAAACGTATTCGCGAGTTTCTAAGAAATGACAATATGTTGCCATACATGTACATTGTACATGTATATGGCCACTGCGTAGCTCTAACATCTTGTCACTTCTCGTTGTCGAATTAGACATGCATTGCATGAATGCAAATGCAGACTCCTATTTTACATACTGTACATGTAGATGTTGCTCGTGAAAATAGTATCGAGCTCGTCGTATGGTGGAATTCAGAAATCTACAGTCTGATTCATGTCATGTATACCATATAATAATTGACGTTTGAAATGACCTGGAATGCAATGTTCAGGATCTGGGAATTATTAGTCTTCACAGGATGTCTACTGAACTGTGATTTCAAAATTCCAAGATGTTGCCAAGATTGTTCGGACATATTAATTTTTGTCAGGACACAGAAAATGTGCACAGTGTGCTTAGAGAACTATACGTCCAGGGCTTATACTCCCTTTTTCCAAGACTCACAGAAATATGCTTAGAATATTATTAGTTTAAGAAACTGAAACTTGTTTGAAGAAGTTGCCAGAATACATGTACATTGTGATGTTACATACTGCGGGTTAACTATACGAAGGGGAATCGTAAGAATTTTTTAAATTGATCCCTTATAATGGATATTAGCGAATTTTTAAGGAATTTCCGAAAAAAAATTATAATGGCAGGAATGCCATATGCGAATATATTTGGAAAACTTCATATAAACTAAAAATGTTTTCACCCGCAACTCCAAATAAATGTTTGATGTGTGTGCATTTTCCTATGAATAATTTTACATACTGCCTGTTAGCTATATGAATGAGAAACTTATGGCTTTTTGTAATTGATCCCTAAAAATGTATTTTGGAAATTTTTTAAGGCATTTTCACAAAGAAATAATAATGACAGGTACGTCATAGGCAAACATTTCAGGAAACTTCATAAACCAAAAATTATGGATTTAGCCCACATTCCTTCAAAACAAAGTCTCCATGGTGCATTATCAGAGAACTCCATTGGCGAAATATTCGAGCTAGGAAAATACACACAAAATGATAGATTTAAATGGATTTAAGTACAGTGGTTGATAATATACTATAGTCCCACTGCCAACGAGAAATGAAAAATTTCCACGACTAAGAATTACAGTATATATCCAAGATTTGCAAAATCAAAACAAAAATTCAGTACAATTCAAGGATTTCAAACCCGATAGACACCTTGTTAGAGATCCCACAAATGTTCATGTTTTTAATGTGCCAGAGAGCCAAAAATGCGCATCCACTTCGGTATAGTCCCTGCTCTAGCAAAAAATAAAATGTATAGATTCCTAAAGATAGGACAGCTGTCATTCTCGCGTACTACAGTAGACAGGTTTATTTGAAATATAAATATTATGGCGTAGTCATACTTTCTAGTACTTTGGCGCGCAGTCGTAAAACAAAGGTATTTTTTCAAAACGTCTAGGGGGTCCAGACACCCCCGTGGCAGGAAATCTTGCCATCGTCAAAAATTCAATGTTGAATATTTCCAGCTTGCCCAACGCTTTCGTAAGCACGTTTGTTTATGAAATTTCTGAGCATTACCTTGAGCATTGACCCTACTTTGCTTTTCATTGGATGTCAGGTGTGCGCTGCCAAGTGTTAACGTTGTACTTAGCGAAGCTTGGTCATATGACGCCAGTGGCCATCTTGAATTTTCCAAAGCTTATATACCGGTACAGGGTGTGCGATACATCACTATCTATTGTAAATGGGCTGTAATTGTATTAATTATTGATGGATTTTCACCATGTAAGCTTTATTGCGGTCCTGAAATGGAAAATTTGTTTAAAAATGTCCACCACCACGAGAGTGACAACTAATGAGAGTAGGAGACAAACTGGCCGCCCAGTTGGGTGATGTGCCACTCTCAATTGTAAATGGGCTATATTTGTATTAATTATTGATGAATTTTCGCGAAGTAAACTTTGTTGCTTGGAATACTCAAAATTCCACGAATTTGGACCTTTTGTAAATCATTTTAAAAATACTTCGCCAAATTTTGGTAAAATTTTGTAGACAGGCTCAATTCGCGTGGAAAAAATACATACATGTACGATACTGAGGTAAAATACACTCAAAAGCTGTTACAACCTTGCGTTTAACTTTGGTATGAACGTCAATGCTGGGTTTTATTGAATATCAATAATAGCACATTATAAAAGTTTTTACCAGGAAAAACGTAGTTTTTGTGACTCCTTATTCCAAAAGTATTTTTTTAAATTCCCAATTTACAAAATTTACAATTCTTTTTTAAAAAAAATTGATTCTTGTATTGAGGGTAGGAATTTATGCATCGCCACTGTACCATCATATCCTGAAATGAGAAATATAATAATTCATGGGAAAAAACGTTGACTATAGCCTAAGCAACGCGTTATCTTAGGCCTCTTTGTACTCGTAGACGTACAAAAATAAAATAAATAAAAAAAATCATGAATTAAACATTCAAGATACTACGATGGTCGATTTATGGTAAACGCAACCGTGTTTCGCACGTCCCAATGGAGCCTGGGGGTGTTTCTCGGTAATGGAAACTACGTACGAGGTATTATTGCAAGCTTTGAATTTTAAGTTAGGCAACCTGCTTTCATCGCCTGTTTTCTGTTATTTTCATAATGCCATTCTCTTTCCTGAGGGGAGCTGCGCTAATAACATTCGAGCGATGCTTGCAGTTTTTCTCGGGGATAAAAATAAAATGTTGGCGAAAGATAAACCGTTTCACGGCCTGTGCCAGATTCGAGCGTGCTGGAAATCTAATGGAAAATTCCCGCGTGTTATTTAGTCGTTCAGTCGGGACTTTTGGCTGGGAATTCCACTGCTTGGATGCATATGGTTTCGATTCCTTGTTTTTGACATGCAAAAGATGTGCATCGGAAATACATTTTAAAATGTCTGAAGATTTAGACTAATTTAGTTTCAAACTCTATGGACAAATATATTTGAAAATGCATTTCCTAATGCAATTTAAAATATGTTTATTAGCAGTTTGTAATGCATTATGGAATGCATATTTCGATGTATTATGTGTTGGAGAATGTGTTGTGTAATGCACGCTGTAATGTGGATCGTGTACATTGAAGAATATGTTGAGTAATGCATATTGAATGCTATTTGCATTGAAGAATCCATTTTATAATTTATATTCAATGCATTGTAAAAGGTCAAAAGTCTTGCTATATTTCTTAATTTCAAGGTTTAAAAAAATTCCAATTCTGAATTTTAAAAACAAAATATTCAATAAATAAATTAGAACTGGCAATGAAATAATTTAAAATTCAAAAATACACCAATTTCATTCAATTCAATGCAGTCAAACTTTGTTGTAAGTAGGTAGTTTCAAATATATTGTGAAATACAGAAATCAGAGTATTTTATAATGCATTGTAAAATGCATTCGTGAAATGCATTTTTGTTTACAATACTAAATGTATTTCGTGTTGCGATAAAAACGACCAATGCATTTGCAATATACATGTACATGTACTTGGCAATTCGTAATGCATTTGAACTTTCCATGAGGGAAGTTACGCAAGGTCTGTCGAGACATTTTTTTTTAAATTTCATAATCGTGAACATTTTTAATTTAGATATGTTAGCTGAATGACGTTTTTGTGAACAAAGGTCAGGAAATGGCAATACTGTAGGAGATTTTTGAACAAAAGTCGCGCCCAAAAGTGGGCAATCTAGCATAGCACAAGTGCTGCCCACTTTTGGAGACAGTGATTTACGATGCGTTAATGCCATAGAGCTGGTCAAGTTAGGAGCCGAGTGGCATAAATCCGAGTCATGGTCCTCCAGACCTGTAAAACCTGGAATAGTCAGGGAAATTGAAACGGTCTAGAAAAGTCAGGGACCATTGATTTACTTTGAATAAGTCAGGGAAATTCGAACGAGTCAATAATTGATTTTACATAGATAATTAATGGTTATACACAAAAATCAAAAATGGAGAAGAAATTCATGACGAAAGTATCAATTTAAAGAAAAAACGAATGAAAGTTTCCTGTTTCTTTATGAAAATTTGTGTTCTTTCAACTATTTAAATAAAATACTAAATACAGCAATCATTACATTGACATACATGTAGGTGTTAGGTTTGCATTTTCAGTGTTCAGTGCTCAGGGTGGAAGGGATATTTGTTTTAAAACCTATAAAAACATCCGGGAAGTTGAACATTTCATTTTTGGGGGAACCCTGCGAGATTTCTGTATTAGCTACGAATATAACAAAATATAAAATAATTATTGCCCAAGACACTAGAGTAATTTTATCTGTTTGGAAAATACTGAAGGAAAAATTGCTAAAAAAAACTACCATTAAAAGAGAAAAAATGAAACGCATGTGAATCAAACACATGCAAAAGAAAAACTGGAGTTCACATATTTTTCCTAAATTTTCTCCTTGCAACTCCAACAGATTTTTAAATTCATGCTTCTTGTAATGAGGGATAAACAAACGTTTTCATCACTCTGTACCGTCGACTACTTTCCAAACGTTCTACTGTGTTAAAATTGAAAATTTCACGTGTCAGAATGTCACAAATTCAAAAACTGCACATGCCACAATTCCAAAAATTAAAAAAACTCACGTGCCAGAATTCCAAAAATTGAAAATCTCACGTGGCAGAATTCCAATAAAGTAAATGCTGAGAACGTCTACCAGAGGGCATAGTGAAAATTTCTAATACTGAGGTCACACCAAAGAAAAAACGTGATAATTGAAAAACGTGATAATCTCGTGTTCCATTGCCGAGTGGGACATTTTTAGCGCGGTTTTCGCCATTATCTTGGTTGTAAAACTAGGTTTCAGTTAGGCGTATCCTCGGTGTTAGAGCGTGTGAATTATCGAACTAGCAGCCATAAACGAGAGTATGCGCTTTAAGTATTTATTTTAAGCTTTAGGTGATTATCTTAAATAGCGCGAAAAAGCATTTAAATAAAAATGATCTAAATATTTAAATTAAAGGCTTAAGCATGCCCGCTTTTTGCACGGACCACCATGGCAGCAGCCTGTCGAAATTCACGCGATGTTTACCGTCTCTACTCGTTAACGTCGACGACTGAGATTTACCGTCAATGTTAAAAATCCATGAATGTTGAAAATGTTGTTGGGTGAAAAATAGCGCCCCAGAAGGTCAGCTATGTGAACTTCTGATGCAGCTGAGGCTGCCGACCAACCGAATGCGTTCGCCCGCATTAATTTTTAAACACATTTCGCAGATTAAACGTAAACAAATAGGGTACACAAAATAACAGGTACGCAACGTGTGGATAACATCGCTGTTAGCTTTGGATTGCGATGCCAGGGTCATTCACAAATAGTAGTTTTTGGCCGAATTTAAAGAATTAAAAGTAAAACGAAAATACAATTTAAACTCCTCTTTCGTTTTATTTCAACTGCCAATATAATAATTATTACCTGTTAATGATAGTCTTATTTGAAATTCAACTAGTTTGCGAGTGACTGCCATTTTACGCCATCTTGAAAAAACCTAATTGAGTTCTTTTTTTTGCCAACATAGAACGCCCTAATTCCAAAACGAAACCTCACGTTCCACGGTTACCATGGTTGCCACGTGCGCCACCTCCTCGCGCATCGTCACGTGACCCCATTCGACGAATCAACGGAGGCGGAACTCGTGGCAACCATGGCAACCGTGGAATGTGGGCTTCCATTTTGGAAGGTGTTCTATTTTGCAAAAAGAACTAAATTTGCATTTTTCAAGATGGCGTGAAATCCCAATCACCCGCCAAATTTACAGTTGTATATCAATGTATTTCAACCAAGACGACCATTAGCAGGTAATTATTATATTGGTAGTTCAAAATGTCGAAGAGTTTAAATAGCATTTTCGCAAAAAATCTGTATTTCTGACGTTTTTCAAACATAGTTTAGCGATGCTGGCTTAATGGATCAGTTTTCGTGAATTGATCCTTGATTTTGCACCTTTTTAATTACTCAGTTAAGCTGCTTGGATAAACTGCAATCCGTTTTGATAATTAGCAAATTAATTTATCTCCAGATTGGTGGTTACGGATATTAGCCTCGTAGAAAGCCACGTGTACGATTAATAACGAACGTGCGTGCAGTCGAGGTCTGATCTAAATATTAGCACTTGAAAGAATTTGCAAAAATAAATAGCGGACTTAATCGACGATCATGGCTCGTTTCCATCTTCGGGCCCTTAGGGGAACGCGAAAATTGACCGCTAATTCACCCATTTAAGAGATTTGTGTTTACGCGATTAATGTTTGCTTTTTAAAGAAAGCAGATGATATAACTATTTTTCAAGCATGCCGGCTATTCAGTGGGGGGTTTAAATTCATGTATTCAGAAGCCATGTTTCTTAGGCGAAATAATGCTTCCACTTAACGTTGAATATCTCCAAAAACTTCGTTGCTACCCAACTGTACTTTTAACGCAATTATCTTTTACATAAAAGCATTAAAAATGCATGAACTTGTAAAAAGTTCGTTTTGTGAAGCTTTTTCCCAAACAAATCCCTCATGAGGATGTACCAACTGGCAACTACACAGGCAGTTTAACAGATATGTTCGCCGTGCATTTATTATTAAAATCCTAGTAGGCAGATAAACAAATCGTAGCACAAAAACGGGATAACCTTCGGTGTAGTTTCTGCTTCCTACAAGCACATAATATTTATATTTCGCCTCTATTTGTCAGTGTACAAGAATTTCACCCTGTCCTATCTATCGAAATTTACGCTATTTATTACTTTTTTGTTTATTATAAGTTTCACATAACCTAATTAACAACGTAATTTGTTTTAGCTCCCCCTAACTGCCAGGCAATCACTGCCAGCCTACGAGCTGTTTCAATGTAGGAGAAACCCACTTTCTCATAGACTATGCTGGAGCAGGGGTTACAGTTCAAAACCTGCAAGGGTAAATTACCCGAAATTGGGTAAAGGTGGTTTTACTTTGGGTTACTGCACATCTATGAATATACAGTACAATTAAGTAAAACATGTAAAATAAGTACTCTGAAGAAAGCGATCTGTTTTACAAGGAAATGCGTATGGTCGAACAAAATATTTATTATTAGATTAAATATTTTTGCAGATAATATCGAGGAACAGTGTATAAGGAATATTTTACCTGAATTGGGTAAAATTTATTTGATAATGTAAGTGGCTTTAACAAGGACTTTCTAATACGTTTTTTGGCCAATGAACTAAAAAGCTTGGGAAGTAGGTGACTATACCGAAGTATACATATACACTCACAATAGGCTAAAAATTCGCTTTTTACGTCATTTCTGGTACTGAATTATGCCGGGTATTTTACTAGTCGACATCTACTCATAATTTAAAACATGCGTGTAATTTATGGTCTTGGGGAAACTACTTCAATGTGAAAGTTGTACAAGGAGGTTGAACGTATAATTTGTCGTTTATTTTACAGACATATTTTAAGTAACACTTAAAAGGGCTGGTGCAGTCGACCAAAACGTCTCCATTATATGCCCTCTTGCCCGCAATGCACCATTTCCGATTGCCATGGACATGAAATCTGTAATGGTAAATGATGATGGCGTCGATTTAAAAGCGAATATGACATGATGGATGTTTCCGAAAGCCTACAAATGACCACTGGGAGTTTGTTTTTCCTAAAAGCAATGGTAAACTGGACGTTTCGTGGCGTTATTGTGTTCCAGCTTTCGAATTTCGACCTGTCCAAAAATATGAAATATGAAATTCATAACCCATAATACGTGATTGGTACAATTGCAAAGTTTGTTTTCGGTGTGGCGTCATGCATTATTCAGGAGATGTACATGTATGTAACCAGCAACGAAATCCGTCAAATGGGCCATAGGGTGGCTTCATACTCGAATAAAAAATTCAAAATTTGTACGTTTTCCATCTTCTTATTCAAAGTCTGAGCTACATGTACATATGCTGTAGTCGCTATACAGTAGGTATCAATTTGGACGACGGGAACTTGTGCAGTTTCACGTCAATTATTATTTTCGTTATTACGTCTATGATGTAATCCAATTTTTCTTCTAGTCAATCATTGTCGTGAAAAACAGCAAGCAAACTTCTTTGTTTTTTATTTTTTTCTGAATGGGAAACTGATCTTAGGGGAATGTGATACATGTACATTAGCTTGCCATGGCAAATGCTGCATTCAAACCAAACAAAAGACGTCTACATCGTGTTTCCAAAGCCATTATGGATTGATAATGGCAAATTTCTGCTAAACTGCGAATGTCAAACTAACGTGCCCCACTTAAATTGTTTTCAAGCTCGGGAATTCGAGGACGTTCATGTACCTTTATCCGCCATTAGCAATAACCTAGCATCTATAGCTTCTGTTGGAAACTGAATTTTGAGAACATCCGTTCAAAGATAAGCTCGCAATTCTGTTATCTTTGGAAAATGTTAAGCACCATAATTTCTAAAACATATTCCTGACGAAATTATATAAAAAAAATATTTCTTGGTACACAGTGGTCAAAATTCATCGTGCACATTCATGTTTGAAGACGAAGGTTGTGTCTGAAGATTTCTCTTAAGAAGACTGTGCATCATCTCGACTTTTTGACCCACTTTACTCTCTCCCACCTTTCAGGGTTCTCACAGAACCAGGGAATCTTGGAAAACCTGACAGTCAGGGGATTTGTAACTGATTGGAAAACCTGGGAAAGTCAGGGGAATTTTGAATTTTTTGAAAAAGTCAGGGGATTTCCCAACGTTTAATTATAATTTCAATCCAGAACGTATTTCATATGACATTGTCGATTATGGCTTGTGATGTTCTGTGGATTTTAGGTGAATTTGCCCTTTGCACGATGATCGAAAACCCCAATATGTCAGACTTGTTCCTTATATTTGGATTCATTATGACAATCTCGAAATTTGCCAAATTAAAATAAATTCCGAGTATCTGAGTACTCCTAATTAAAAATCCAACTTAAAAAAGTGCATGCATTAATACTTTGATGCTGCGCGAATTCCTTTATTACTCAAATTCAATATTTATCGTCACAATCAATGGCCATAATGATTAAAAACATCGTTGATGTTCAAGGGCAGGTGGTCGATGGGAAAACTCTAAAGGTCAGGGGATTTTGTTACAAAATCTGTGGGAACTCTGTTCATTCTCTTCAAAATTGGACAACCCCCTCTTGTTGGACGTCCTATTTCGGTATATGCAGAAGTTGGTCTAAAGAATGGACGCACTTAATTGCTACTGATACATATTTTATTATTAACTTTGTAGTTTTTACCCTAAATTCAACATCAATCCTTCGTGAAATTGACTCATATAAGTTTTGAAAGTTCTCTGACAGAATTTCATATACCATTAATTTGTACATGTAAGGACATCTTCGAGCTGTTTTACGGTTCAGGAGAAAGATATTTGTAGGTCTACCTTACTGTAATGCACGAATTTGTTCACATCTTGAGATTTTGCTAACCAGGAAACATGCTAAGTTGCCTCTCCAAGCTCTAAAATCCATACCCAACTCCAACAAATTCTGTTTCCCAATTTGTTAATGTTTCGAATAATTTTCTACACCCCCGTCTAGTTGTCTGATGAAATCTTACAATGTGTAAATCAAGGTCATGTTACTCAACTCTACGGTACTCTGCATGATGCACTCATGAGTGGTCGTTATAACAAGGTTTCACCCACCCCTACAATGGACGTCGTTTATGCACGACCCCTAAGCAATTCTCGCCTTTGTTGAAACCTGAATGGCTGCCCTTGCATTTCCATTTAATGGTTTATTTATTTTCAGATGGTTTCTCGATGCCTCTCTTAAAGCGCAGTTGCCTTTTCAAGGATTCTCGTTGTTTTTTATGTTTTTTTTCTTGGCATTCTTCTCACATACATGTATGTCTATTTTTGGATATGTATTACACAAAAGTCGGCATGGCTTTTAAGTGGTACCACCTCGATTACATTATGACCGATATAAACCCATTTACATTTTTTTTAAATGGCGCCTTTTTGGGGTCGCACCATATTAAATGCGAGCATCCAGGCTACGTACCGTAGTAAACATCAACATTTTGCGTTATGTTTCCCTACCGTTTTTGGAAATGCCCCTGGGCCTGGGTCTTCGATGGTGAGTTATTGGCAATAAATGCTATTGTTTCCCCTAATACCGATGCATAAAATGGCGGTTATTGAAATGCCAGCCGCCGTATTATCATCCGGATTTTTATGTTATTTGAGGAGAATCAATAAACGCGTTTCTGGATTCGTTATAATATAGCTAGCGATTTATGGGCCGATTCATTAGAAACGTACGGGGCGTTCAATTTCTTATGTAGTTCAGGGCGTTACGCACCCCTCACTATGTAGGTTATGGCGTTTCATGGTCGGAATATAGCCTAGAAAATGCAGCCAAGTTTTTCTATTTCGTTTATAACGATCTTCGGTGTAAACACTAATGCGGCAGAAGCCAATTATCGATTGCTGGCTGCGAAACCTCGTGTCTTTTCCGGTCATCTAGGGGCGAGACTGACCCCTGAATCTCCGAAAAATTCATCTTTTACCAATGTGGTCAACACACCCTGTCACCAATTATGTTAAAATTATTTCAGCTTACAAGTCCTGATTACGTGTTCAGATTACATCTTCAGAGTGGTGGATCTGCACCAACAGTGGTTTGTAATGTAAAACATGACCGTGTCACAGCCGTGGCACAAAGGCCTGTCTTTTGGCATTTCTGGCAATCTCCTATCCACCGTACTTAAAAATATGCCCTGTTGCTGCCATGCTCCTGCATAGACACTTTGATAAAGTGGGCTTCTCCTAACGGCTTCTATGCTGACAGCCTGCGGTTAGGGGTAGCTAAATAAATTGCTTGCTTAGGTCAGGTTTGGTGAGGATTAAGATACAACAATTCACAAACAAAAGCAGCATAAATCACAAACAAACAAAAATAAAAGGAAAACAAACAGAAATAAAATGAAAAGCACAAGGATTAATTTCAACTGCTAGGACAGGTGTCATTCTTGTCTACTACACCAGTAGGGTTGATATTTATTTTGTTCGTATTTGAAGAAGGACATATTTAGTAGTATATGCCACATACATGTACATGTATTTACTATGATGGCCACCAATTCCAAACACATGTCTTGAATAGAACACATAGTGAATGAATTTTCTTTATGTGAATAGATAAGAATATAAAATTTGTTTAGGAATATACACGTTTTGTCCAGTTTAATTTTGAATTTGGCATTACTCGTATCCAAGAAAATTCTGGGTGTACTTCCATATTGTCCCTGCCCCATGCTATGAGAAATTTGGCTTCTCCTAACGACTCACAGGCTGGCAGAGATTACCTGGCGATTAGGGGCAGCCATATCAGAAATTACATCGTTAGGTTAGCTTAGATTAAGATGAACACGAAAAACTCAACATTCTTGTATACTAGACAAGAAGTTGAAACAAATGCTACTATGCCGAAGTTCATGCAAAATTCTTATTATATGCATTTTTAGTCACTTGATAATGGGGCATTAAAACCAATCGAACTTTTCATGAATGAAAGCAGAAAGTCGCAAAGCATTATCATCGATATGGACATCAGAATTATTTATTAGCTGTAAAACGCCTTTTTTTCGTTTTCCTATCGCTTTCGCCATGGTCAGGATGGAGTGGAAATTGACCGGAAGTGACGATATGGCCAAAGTTCCACGAAGAATTGTTGAGGGATGAACGTCGTAAATATGGCGGCTATAATGGAAATAAACGGAAAGCTGACTTTGAAACTTCGTCCTTATAATTTATGACTGCTCGAAACGCAAAAGTCCTATACACAAATGTGATCGAAATTCGATGGATATCCTGCCTTGAAAGGACGCAGAGCAACATGGGATGGTCCTTAGTTCGACGAACAATGGTCGGTAGGAGAAGAGGTGTCTCCTACAACCATGACACGACGAGCATTATTGGAAAATAAATGGATTGGCTCACGATGTGATAGTGGACAAAAAAGAAATAATTTAATTGGGAAATTCTTTGGTTTATTGTTGAAGGAAGTCGAGGGCGTTACACGGGCGGCGATGACAATTGTTACCAAGAGTATAGAGTTACACCTCTGATATATTGACCCGTTTCCAAGAGGTGTGTAGCATACACTGTAGTATGGCGTGACGTCACCGCCCATACATGTACTGTATTTCGGTTCTATTTAAGATGAGAAATTTTCGTTCGTACAGATAGGGGATTAACACGTGTATCGTATTCCAGCAATGTATTTTCGTACTATTTAAAACTATCCGCACTATTGGTCTTCTCTTTGGCATGCAATTACATTAGAAGTTGGAATTATCTTCCAAATGATGACCTTAAGCAACAAGAAATTCAATTTAACAATGATATAGGGAACTTGACTTGTATTGAATTTATAATATTTCTGTCAGATTACAGCCCTTTTTTGCGATATTCTCGCCCATTTTTATCAGAATTGCTTCTGATTCTCAGGTTTTAGCCCACTTACCAGATTTTTGTCCATTTTTATCAGATTTTTGTCCATTTTTATCAGATTTGTATCCGTTTTTATCAGATTTTATTCCAAGTTTCAGATTTTAACCCATTTTTATCAGATTTTCGTCCATTTTTATCAGATGTTTTTTCAATTCTGTGGTCAATAATTACGTTATCATTGAGGTCTGGAAATGATGAGAAATCATACCATGGAGGAGTTCTAAATTTGCGAAAAAGTGATGACATAATATGTGAACATTTCTTGCATAGTAAATTACTGCAGTACAACAAACTAAATTTAACGATGATCTCCACACTATTGCGGCAGTAACTGCCGAAAATATTGAGTTAAAGGTTGTACTCCCTCACCACATGGCATATCATTGTTGACGGTAGGGTACCGAATTGAATTGATTCACAAATTGCGCCTGGACCGTTGAACTGGGTTAAATAGAGTACTTCGTTGGAAATTATCATTTCATGTAGGAGTTGAGATTTTATTGCTGGTGCTGACCAGGCATTAAAACGTTTAATGGACTGAAACGACATAGCGTATTGTCACGTGTTCGCTCCAAGCGGCATGGGGCCTGGACATACCGGTATTATATACATTTTAATTAACATTTTCTTCCGAATTTAGCAAAAGTGCTAAATGGGTACCGTTAGGAGGACGGGAAAAAAATCGCAGATTTTTAATAAACGCAACTGCTGGTAATCTTACGAATGCGCATATGTTTGGGTTTTTAATAACCTGACTTTCCCTATAGTGGTCCTATGTGCGATATGTAGCGTGACCCCACCAGCGATTTAATGGCAGCTGCGACACGGTACAACTCATTACGACACGAAATGTTTTGCCTTTCAACGCACATGGAGCACGAAAAATTACTACACTGACGTTATTACGGAAACATGGCGTTGTTGTAATTCATGCACGACTTAAATTGCGCGAAAAACGTCATTAAAGGCGAGTACAAAGCCGGTCTTTGCGCTTCGAAGGAGGCCGTTACTCCGTAATTATTTTAGGGCTTGGCAAAACAATCTTATTTCGACGACTTATGAGTCCATAGCACTAACAGGGCTCGTCCATATTGAATAACGCAACTTCTCCTAACGGCTCGCAAGCTGGCAGTGATTGCCTCGCGATATGGGGCAGCTAAACGGACATTTTTAGATTAGCTTAAGTTAGGTGGAACTATGTTAGTTTTGATTTCCGACACTTGATATTAAAAAAAACTCATGGAGCAGAGACTGTACTAAAGAATTTTTTTCTAGCTTATACAGATAATATTACAGTCTACTAGGGCAGGTGTCATTCTTGTTTACTAGACAAGTACATATATATTTCAAAGATGAATATCGTGAGCACGTTTGGAGCAGGCAGTATACCGAAATTCCAGGTTCATACTCTTAATTTCCTTATTTATACATGCATCAAGCCCAGCTTTCAAGTTCCATTAAGGTAATAAAAACATAGGTCTATAAGCAACGGGGCTACGAACGTGTTTTCCAGTGACACTCAATAAACGGGTACTTATAGCGTTTCGCGACTTAGCAGCCATATCAGGAGCGCCATAACTTCACCTATGATCTCTATAAAAACGCTTCTCTTTGAGATCCACGTAGTACAGCCATTAGCAAATTTTATGAACCTTTTTTTCCGGCTGGCACATAAGTTACTGTAGTTAGAGATCAGACACACAGGTTGATGTTTTTTTCTCGTATTTTTTACTGCTGTGCTCTAAGCTATTACCGAGCTCTGAATTTGACGCTTGATTTATGGCAATTTCATCGCCCGCATCTAACACCTGTCTCAGAAATGCGGGCATCCCATAGAAACGATGATAAATCACGGAGGGAGAGGATCTAAACGAAGGGGGTGCCACCTGGTGTTAACAGTTATCCCCAGCCCCCTATTTTATTCATTGGGAGGCAAAGACACTGTTTACCTATATCGTGAAAATGCCGTTGATCTTACGAAAATACCGAGAAAAGTGTACGAAGACGAAAAAAGACTCGAGTTCGTTGCTATCACCTGAGGATAAGTAAAATGTTCACAAAAAGCTGGTCTCGAGCAAACATCCAAAACGAGAATAGGCCAAGGTGCATCTTGAAAAACGCGTGAGAAAGCGTGAAAACGTACGAGACGATTGATTTTTGTTCAGTGTCAACAAACTCGTTTAAGGCCAGGCTTTCATCCCACACTGGTTCCTGTTGCTCCATTAGTGTTTTTAATAAGCTTCCTAACACGGTTGAAAATCAAAGTAAACCTCATGAAAAAGAGGAAGGACGCAATAAGCCTGCGATAATAAACTAGGTAGTCAATAAACTGGTTTTTTGACATGTAGTTGCAGAACTGGAATCACCCTTATCAAACCATTTCGAGATAAACTATAGCTCAAAACCAAAGAAACGTATAAAAAGGCAGAACCAAGAAATAATTGGCTAAACGGGATTCAACAATTCAATAAAATACTTCTGCACCCAAAAAATATGGCTGTAATTTTTCCAATTGGATCCATCTTAACTTAATAAAAACGTGGCGCGGTATTCGATTACTGGGGCAACTTGATTATTTCGGATAACAAAAAAATCCTAAAAAGAAGTTTTCATTCAACAGGTATTACTACTGCTTCAATGGGGAGCCAGAAAACGGTCATCGTCCTACGTGTAAAGCAGTACATACAAGTATACAGAATAAGAAGTAGAACATGTTTGAATAGAACGTGTATAAAAAAGTGTAACATGTCTAAGAATACTTCGTAATACATGAATAGGGAAGTAACACATGTATGATGAAATAGAATATCTATAAGTAGAACGTGTATGGGAACAGAACAAATATAAGGGAGTATCATATATCCACGTAGTAGAACATCTCTAAAAAAATAAGATGTCTGAGGAAATTGAACATGTTTAGCTGCCACTAACCACCAGGCAATCACTGCCAGGCTACGAGCCATGAATCAAGGACTATTCCGAAGTGCACCCTAATTAGAAATTGTATCAAAGGACATTAAATGTGATTTGAATTGATGGAATCCTTCCATAAAAATACTAAACAAGGTTGTTAACTCTAAATGGGACGAAACTTGAGATATTGGCTATGTTATTTATGTCCATGTACAGCACATTTTCCAGTTTTATGTGTATTTTCCCCCCAAAATCATTATCTTTGTGTTGTACTTGTAAATCTTTTCATCTTTTTTGTTTCATCCTTTGAAAGCAACGAAATTCCTACCTAAATCCAGGATCAAGTTAATTCTAGATTTAGGAGTGCTACATTGAGCATGCAGGGTTGTCTCAGACCTGAAAAACTTGGAATTGTCAGGGAAATTATAAAGGCCTGGAAACGTAATTAGGGAAAAGTGATATAAATTGGAAAAGTCAGGAAAGTTGAAAATTTGATTTGTGGAGGAACCCCATTGGGGTATCCCATGTTTTTGTGTTAACTCAGACGTACATGGTTCCCACTTTCTGTTAATTCAGGGAATATCAAAGAAATGAAACAGTGTCAGGGAATGTCAGGGAAATTAAGATAGTTTACTATATTTAAAAAACAAATTAAAAAAATTTAACATTAGTCATTTCAGATTGCAAATTTATGAATAGAATGTTTTTAAAAAAAAGTTTCCGCAGCATTCCCTTAATTATTATTTCTCAATACTTTGTTTATAAACATGTTGTATTTCGCGATCCTAAATTATTACTGTTACCTAACAAAGTTTTGTATGGAAACATAGACTAAAAATATCATTGAAGACCTAGTTTTTTGAAAAACAAATTCGCCTACCGCGTTTATGGTAGTATTAATACAGTACTGTATTGTTGAAATAGGTGTATTTTTCACCAAAATGCTCATTATGTTTACTGCACTATTAATTTCGCTACTAATTATACAAATTCATTACTCGTAAATTTGAAAATTAATACGGGTACTATTTTTGTGCTCTAATATTGTCACTGAAATTTTGTGTAAAATGTCAGGGAAATGACTGAAAAGTTGTAAGGGCTGTCAGGGAAAGTCAGGGATAATCGATTTGGGAATTTGAGTGGGAACCCTGACGAATAACACAGAGTGCTATATGGGATGTAAAGGGGAATTTGCATGGCAAATAGTCAATGGGAACTTTAAAATTCTCGTTTCGCTTACGAACCATCACCTAAATAATAAATTGACGAGTGCGATATCGAAGTTGGGTTTAAAATATCTAGAACAAATGTTGAGAGTGAAGTCACCTGCCCCCATTAAAATGCATCAGGACCAAAACAGTAACAGTCCGAAATTTGATAAAAAAAAAAACGAATTCAGAGGTAAAAGGTAGGGAGCTGTTTAATGAAATTGTTGCTTGGGTATAAAACAGCTGGATGCGGAGCTGGCTATTTTTAGAAACATTGGCTGCCATTTTGCGGGCTTTTTATGGCTGACGTTTCGAACCGCAAAATTTGGCCCGGTACTGTCTGTCGTTGCGTGAGGTGCCAAGTGTTTTACGGCTGTTTTTCGGGAGGTGTTTTCATCCGAAAGCCAAATAATCCAGAGAGGAAAAGGATGCACTTGGACGATCATCCAGCTGGCTAGGTGCATTTATTTCCCCATTATCCCGAATTAAAGCTTATCATTTATTCAGAGGAAGAAATGGCTTTTATTGGGGTTAATTCGGCGCAACCGCTTTTATGAATAACGGGGAACTACCTGGGGGATACCGTGCGGTAACTGCTGTGGTCAGTCACTGTTTCCAAACACTTGGCCTTTTTTGTTTCCTTTTTTTTAGTTTGAATGTGCCGCCCAAATATACTCGCGGCGTTGATTGGTCGAATGGAGGTCACGTGCCGATGCGCGAGGAGGTGGTGCGCGTGGCAATCATGGCAACCGCGAAACGTGAGATTCCATTTTGGAAAGCGTTCTGTTTTGCGAAAAGAACGCATTTGCGTTCTTTCAAGATGGCGTAAAATGCACTTATTGTAACTCACCAAATTTACGGTTTCATCTCAATGTATCTCAAGTAAGACGACCATTAACATTTATTAGAGCATGTGTGTGTGATGAAAGTCTTTCTAAAATGGTGACTACCAACATAGAAACCTGGAAACCTCAGGGAATTTTATTTTCAACCTGGAAAACCTCAGGGAATTTTATTTTCAACCTGGAAAACCTCAGGGAATTTTATTTTCAACCTGGAAAACCTATAGGGAATTTTTAATTGAAACCTGCCATGGAACTTTTCAGTATCGCAATTGTATTTTGTTTGTCAGTTATAATTCCGAGAAATCAGCATAAAAATGATTGACAGGATAATCGATTCTACCGTAATAGGAACTCCTAAATTAATCTCACTGCATGCATTGTTGGTGATTCAGTATAAACAGTTTAAATTCGCGTCAGTGTTGCCTTCACCGTTAATATTTCTGGAAAAAGTTTTCGAGAGATTACGCCTAAAATTCGCTGTTTCTGGTAGTGTTTTATTTTGAGTTTCGTTCGTGGAGTCATTTCCGTCAATAGTAATATTTCTGACATTTTCGAAAACGTGTAGAACTACATTGATGATATAGTTTGTATAAAAAATTCCTCAAATTTCTTCCGTTATTAGTGTTTCCAAAAAAATATCATTTCGAGGAAAATATCTAAAATCCATTATTTCTGGCAGAGTATTTCGATGAAAACGTTCGTAAAATCCATCGCCGTGATAAGTCTGTTTGATAATGTTGACTAAAAACTACACTTTTTGATTTAGTTTCTCGAAAAATTTCGCCTACGCCGTTTCCTTATTATAATTGCTAAATGTTATTTCGGCAGAATCGTGATACACGTTTATTCGTTAAAATATCTTTCTCGAGCCAGGAAAAACAAGAATATGAACCTAGAAAACGCAAGAAATTTCGTTTTCACAAATTAGTAGTCATCATGTCAGACTAGCAAATGTTGTTAACCCGTCCTAGGACGGGTAAGACCCCAAGTCCTCCAGATTCAATTTTTCTTTTCGAGAAGTACTTCATTCAAAAAATAAATTAGATTTACGAATAAGAGGATATCATGCGCTTTAAATAGACACCGCCAACGTCTATTCAGTTTTAATAGCAGTTTCAGAGAAGGGAGTAATGACCGCATTATAGCTCGATTTTTCCCAAGAAGAATGAGTTTCGAGAAGGAAATTCCAGAGGGAAAATCCCCATGAGCTGGCAGCACTGCGTAGAAGGAAAGCTAACAGTGATTGCCCATCAACAGGATGCGATGAGCAACACATATTTGACATTTTTTTTTCTTCTCCAAATTAACATTCCTGTCGTAGTGAGCCTGCGCCGTCAGTTGAATGCCATTTAAAGCAAAAGGGAATAATGATTCGGATTTCGACAAGGGCACCCATGCACACGCAATGTTCGCATTGTTGTCCTAATTATTGTTATTATTATTGAAAAGGAAAACACGGACGCATACCTGAAGACTTCGATGGGTATGTGGTGAAAAATTGCGACTATTAGGCGACACTCCCTACTTAAATATAATGGTCCCCCAGTTTATTGCCATAGCAATGCTGCGACTGGGGACAAAACGATGGAAGCTTTTAAGCAAAAAATGAAAGAAAAAGAAATGAAGTAAGTCATTTTGGATATTATGTTATCGATGATATTCTGGCTGCTTCTTCGAACCTAACGGGATTTTTTTTAGCTCCAGACAATTGCAGAAAGCTCTCTTCAATGGGGAAATGATCTAGTTGGTTCAGCATGGATAAGTAGGGAGTGATCCAGGGTGAGCTTAAAAACCAACATTTCAAAAATTTATTTTAGGAAACCTTTAGTTAATTTTGCAGGAAGGTATAGGAAAATTAGTTTACAATTTGATGTATCATGTTCATGGAGAGTGCATGTGCCTGTTATTCACATACAATTCAGATAAGTGTAGTTCAAACTGGTGCCTTCAAATTGGCCACCTGCACCTCTGTATGTGGTATTTTGAGCGCTTGGACTATGACACACAATAGTAATTTACTCTCTGTATGTTGACCAGCACGGTCTCAACACCTAAAGTCATGGATGGTTAAATTATTGGCTGCATGGAAAACTTTAGAACCCATTCATTATAAAGGAGGCTTGGCAGTAAATAAATAAAATTTACTTTTTATTGAAAACTGGAAAATAAAACATCGCAGACTTTGATTCGAGTTTTGAGCTGTTTATTACCACACCAGGTAGGATAATTCAGATAAGTGCAATACATGCAGTTCACGGAAATAAAACCCTGTGTCACGGGTATAAGCCTCATTCCATATGTTGACCACCTCCTTATGTTGACCAGTTTGACCTGTTATCCAGGCGCACGTTTAATCATTGAAATATATATTTGGACCTGGATAAAGTAGAAAGTGATCCTGGAAAACCTGAAAGACTCAGGGAATTTCGTTTTCAGATTAGTAGTCACCATGGCATATCGAAATACTCAATTAGTATTTACATCAGCCTGCGCCTTGACCTTCCATGTGTTGCTTTTGATGAACTCCACGCCTGTGGGTGACCTGAATTGCGGCGATTGGCTCACTGCTTCAGATGACGCCATCGGAATATTTTAAGTTTTTGCCCCAGCGCCATTTTGTAATCAATCATTCTTCTCTGAGAGCATTATTTTTATAATTCCATTTTTAGATCAATTTGCTGTCTTCTTTATCCCCCATCATCATCTTTCATACTCTCTTCTGTGGCATCTGACTCGTTATTACTGCGATATAATCCCAACTTTCATAGTGTTTTTGGACTCACTCGAATAGGCCTAATGAGGTCTTTCACACCACTTTTCATCGCCCTAGCTTTGATTAAATTAAAACATATAATCGACACCTGAACCCAATTTGGTGAAATAGGAGGACGAGAATCTCATTCTGACAAGGTCTTGAAAGTAGTTTAACGCACTGTTATCTCGTATACCAAAAATGACTACATGTACATTTTAAATCACATTTGATACACTGCTTCGTAATTGCTTCCATTGAATTGCTATGACTTAAAAAAGTTGTAGTTGCAGCTGAACTATTCAGTATACAACGAGAAAACTGTAAAAAGGTTTCATAAACTAGTGATGTTAACTGGTATGTCGTGACAATTCTAGCAGTTATGTAATTCAATTAACAAAAACTTGTACTTGCAGCTTAACAAAAGCATAGCCTACACAAAGAAGTAAAATTGTAAATACATGTAGGTTTAAAAAAGTAATGCTGTTAACGCGTGAGTATACTCGTGTCTAATATGACGTGAAACGAAATATACCTATAATTAAATGAGCGAGCTAATTGAGACATACGTTAACTGGCTCATTAAATAGCAAACTATCGACCTCGCGTTAATTTAGACATCCCTCAAATGGCTCATTAAATACTTTCCATTATGGCTGTGACTGAAAAACAAACTTTACTTAATAAATGGCAAATATAATGACTTCAGTGTGTCACACAAACTATTCATTTCATTTCGCTCAATTTCAAACTGAACTACTAACTGTAATTAAATTAACGAAATACATTTAAACGTCAGATAATGACTTCAAATTAATTAACATCTCTTAAATGGCTCATTAAGTAGTTAAATGTGGCTTTGATAGCAAAACAAAACTTTACATATAAGAAATTACAACTTAATGGAACTTATTATTCGTGTAACAAACTCTTAACTTCAACAAAAAAGAAACGCGAACTATTATAGCAAATATCTGTAGTTCTAGAGTTCTCAAATTTCTCTGAAACATTTAAACTGTCCCCAGACTTAAACTAAAATTTAATATTAAAATAAGGAGGGCACATGAAGGAGGGTATAAAACACGCAATAATAACATAAATCAAAAATTCATTCTCACCTATATTTAGTTGAAATTTGCTGAACTCGACTTACAACTTAAAAGTCGAAAATATCATAATGAAAACTGAAAACAAATTGCACTCTACCCGTATTGATGAACTCAACGCCATTTAGTCATAAATTACGCCTTTTGTCAATTAAATATAATTCAATTCCAATTATTAAAGATGCGTGCATGTACAAGCTTAAATGTTTAACTGTTTTAGTGCGATATTAAATGTTTTAAACTTCGATTCTGATATCTTCAACCTAAATTTACAAGTAGAGTTGTAAGCACGTTCCTGATTGTAAGTTACTGTATACGTTACTGATTGTAGGGTACTGAGTTGAATTGAATCCAATTGAAAAAAAATTAAGATGACAAAAATTCCATATAGCACGCGATTCAGCTCATTCTAATTTGAATTTTTACCATCTTTATTTTTTATTGTTAAAAATGGCTGTTAAAAAGTGTGAAATTTCCGTTTCTGAGCATCTTCAACATGTACACCACGAGTAAACAATTAGCATCGTACGAACGTTTCGAAGATGAGAATTGAGGAGCGAACGAAAGTGTGAAAAGTTGTTTGAATTTACCTGAAACCGCCAGCAAAAATATCGCAAAGTGCACCCCTTCATGCATGCGTCCGTCGTTGTCCGAGCCAGTAAGTGTTGACAGCCAACAATGTAAGTGTCCAGCAGAGTCATGTGTCAGTGGAAGCGGGCCCGTCGTCCCCACGCCACGCAGCCTTCTCCTCCTGCTCCTCCTCTTGACGAACCCAACATTTGAAGCCAAACAGGAGAGTGAGTGAAAACACACGCAACCGCACACCTTGCCTACACGTAGTTGCTGCTGGTACAGTATACTGATAAAACTAAACGAGAAACGCACGAGTACGTGTACGAGGGAAACGGAGCAGATAGCGAAAGCCATTGGATGCGGATGGGGGCGCCCCCTTCGGCGAACTTGGGACAAGCACGTATTCGATTGACGGTGACGTCACCCGCCTTCGGTTAATCCATCGTTCCATGCTGGCGATCGATTAACCGAACGCAACACGTTGTTTCAGTGGACAGTAAGATGGCCTAAGTGGCCTACGTGCGCTTGGGGGATATTGATTGTTGGAAAATCGAATATATGAGGGTTTTACCCACAGCTAAAAGAGTAAAACGGATAAAACAAAGTGGAACAACAAGTAGAACAATTTTAAAATTCGAAATTTTGTCCATCTTAATTTTCTCATGAACCAACGAACGAACGGAATTTACCTTAAAAACGAAATTGTCTTTTGTGTTTGCTAGGTGTTAACAAGGCTTAAGAAGTAAAATACTGAAGAACATCCAAAGTTTACCACCTCCCTATGTTGACCACATTAACTGAATGGAAAGTGACCTCTGTTTGCACCTCTGTATGTTGTATGTTGACCACTTGGACTATGACACTCAGTAGTAATTTACTCTCTGTATATTACCCAGCATGGTCTCAACATGTAAATTCATGGATGATTAAATTTATTGGCTGCTTGCAAAAAAAAATGTACTGTAACCCCTGAACAGTAACTGCCTCTATAGAGCTACATGTACATGTACTAGAGTTAATTTTAAACCCCTTCAATACCTTTATTCTGTATTGTTCATGTAATTGCTGGGTAAATTTGCAGCACATTATCAATGCTGGTACTTTATGATGAACGATTTAATAAGATTATTCATAAAGGATGAATGAGTGCTGTAAAATTCTGTGTCAGTACAAGCCTCGTTCCATATGTTGACCACCTCCTTATGTTGACCAGTTTGCGTCAGTCCCTTTTGTGGTAAACTTACAGAGGTTCTACTGTAGTCTAGGAGGTTTTAACGTCGTAATAATTTATTTCAACAAAATTAGGTTCCATATTGTATTTTAGACCCTGTCTAAAATAATAGCCTCTCTAAAATAATAAAACGTGCCGGTACCTACTTGGGACCTATGTATAAAATAATAAACCTCCCTAAAGCGATGTTGAATATTTTGTATTGCTCCCAATGTTTTTCTAAGGGAAGGAACTGCAAAAAATATCAAACATGGAAGAAAAAATATCAAACTTGGTAGCAAAAATGTCATAAATCATTTGAAAGATGTTGGAAGAAACTGTCAATATTCTTCAGTAGTCATCTTTTTAAAAATCAAAGTTGTAAAGGGGATTTTGGGCCCCCAGTATAAAGAGATTTAAGTTTCTTATTTTCTTTTAATTCTATAATTCATTAAACATATACCATTATACGCGTATAATTTATAATTAAAATACTAAATACACGTGTGTGGTGTTTGAAAATCGTCATTACAGCGTTTAACTATGTTTTAATACGTTTGTGGAATGAAACTTGCGAAGCGTGTGAGATTGGTGTGCTTTGAATCTTTACAAGGCATTTTTTTAACGTAGGCATAAGCAATTACTATATGTAGCAGGCAGGGAGATGCAAGACAAATAATCTACATGTTCGTGTTATGAAATAGTCTCAATAAGTGTTTTAAGGTTTTATGTTAGACCGTACAGGGTGACTGGTCGTTTATGTAAAGCTGGTAAAGCATTCAAAAAAGAAGTAGGATAGAAAGCAAAATTCTAATGCGGACCTAAACACTGTCGATATCGATTTCAACAAATACCGACAATAACACTGATCGCGTAATTGGGTTATGTCAGTACTGATTGATTGATGTTCCTTCTGATTACTGACGATTATCTGAAGTTTTTGGGTGACTTTACTGTCAATATCGAAATTGACAGTAGTTGGAATATCGATTGTAGTGCAGCTATACCGTCTTTGTGAAAGTCTTCACTTATGAGGTTTCTGTTGGGTCTATGAAATATTGTTTCGCATGGCTGGATTTATCGTATCAAAACCCAATCATGTGATTTCAATGAAAGTACTTCACACTTTTCATAAACCATGCATGATGGAAACGTCGAAGTTTATCGTTTTAAGGAATGGTGCATTATTTTTAAGATGTCTTACATTCATTTGAATGCAGCTACCCACTCGTTATCAAAACTATGCACGCTTTTCCAAAATTAGATTGGTTGATAATTATCCTTATGGTTTAGACTGCTTTGTTCTGTTATTACGAGGTACTTAATATTCATCTCATCGAAGTTCCATGCAGTATTCCCGACGTTAATTGAGAGGTACTTAATTGTGCATTCCTATATACGCAGCTAAGTGAACATCATAATCTGTAAAGCCAAGACGTAATTAAGACTCAAGATGATATCGAAGATCGATTACGCACATGGGTATATTAATGAAATTTTCTACTTGGATGGAGATAAAAGATGGCAAGCTACCTACAAACGGCTGTTTCATAACATTAAGTCACGTAACGAACTATATCAATTTTCGTTATTCTTTAGATTAACCATAATTTAGATTATGGAAATTAATAAGAAAATTATGCAACTCGATAGCATTGGATTCGATCGATATAGCGTTGGACATAGACTTTTGATCAATCCTGTATATTGCTAGCCGCACTAATACAGGGGTGTCCGAACGCTCCTCGTACAAAGTTCTTCGCAAATTTTTTGCACTGTTGCAAAAATGTTTTCAATTTCTTTTCTACATTTCTTCAAAATTGCCCCGAGTGAAGTTAATTTGGTCAACATTGAAATAGTTGACTGATTATATACGACTAGATGCATGTATTTGGTTAAAAATGACGTCATTCAAAAACTGCATTTACTAAAAAACACCCACCTACAGCAACCATTGTACACGTGAATGAAAATCGATATTTTCATTTTGTCGAAGACTGATTTCATGTCCTAGAATAGAAATTTATTTGGAAAGTATACACCATCAGGTATCTAGGTAGATTCACTCGTGCAATTGTGCATTAAGTGAAATTAATAATACATCTAAGTGCGTTGTTCTAGGGAAACTAGTCCTCCAAATAATACGGTTTACATTACTTAACCCCGTCTGGAATATAAGGAACGCAATAAATTAACAATAGAAGACTAAGATTCATCATTTTACAGCGAAATATAGGATTTCTGGTATTTTGCATGGGTCTTCTTCAAATCAATTTAAAGGTTGCTTCTCCGTATTGCATCGCTAAAGGTTTGAATGATTAATGCTAAGAGCAGTGGGGATTGCATTCATTAACTAGTCAATAATTCAATGAAGGTAAACCAACAGGAATGGAGATGTAATCAGCAAAAATCACTAAAACAGATAGTGGAGCGAGTTTTATCCAGATTGATTTCGCATTGAGACTGCAATTGTATTAAGGCTTATTTTTAATTTCAATGATATTTTAATTTTTTAAGTATCATTGAAATTAAAACAAGTCTCCGTGACTGAACATCTCGTATAAGGCAATATCGTTCAAACATGTCAGATGAAGATTGTATTTAAGACTAAAACTACAAAAGTAAACGAGAGAACAAATAAGAACCAGGCAATCCATTACAAGATGTCAATAAGTTGGACAGACTCGCTCGGTTTACGTTTCTTAATCTTTTTTATCCCATGTCGTATGGGTCCAAACATACTGACATCCATTTATCATCGTAGGAAAAAAATATACTTACAATGATATTGCATGACTCGTGAGATTTTCAGCGAAAAACCTGCTCAGGGCTGAAACCCTTTTTCATGACCAAACTTTCTCGATTTGACCTTAACATTTGACACTGCAGTATTTTTAGTTTCAGCAGATTTTTGCAACTGCTTCCCAATTTTGCTCGTTAACATCTAGTTCGTCAGTGACAACTCCCATTCTAGAATTCACACAATGTTTGAATGTCAATATGTGAAATTTAGTGTGCCAAACCATAACGTTGTACTTGTAAGTGCCCGGAAATCAAGTTTTCAGGAGAGGAAAAACAACAGTGAAGTGAACACTATTGTTTGGATAAATTTATTTTAGTTCAAAAACAATTGCGACATCGAAGTAAATTGAGAAAAATGGTATGACCTCTAAGTGAAAAGTGTTTGGATTGTTAGAAATGTTTACTAAACTTTTTAAAGTACCAATTGTGCAACACAAAATGTTGTCCTAGCTTCAAGCTATTGCACACCCATTAAACATTCATAAAACACTTTTTTTCAGGTCAGGACGCAATGATTGATGGCAGCATCGCTATGCGTTGGTGTCATTTTTTTAAAATTTGACAATGGGTATGGGGTTTCCTTCATTTTGGGTAAAGTCATTTTGACGTCCAAGTCTTGAAAACTCGCTTCTGAAACTTGTTTTGAAACACGGACTCGGTTCCATGGGTTCCCATGGGCTGGACGATACTAACCTTCGTTCGTTTCCACCCTAGCTAAGTTTGCTAGTTATTTTTATCTTTATACCTCGGATATCTGCTATTTTAGGGCCTTAATAAAGAATGTGCCCTGCTCCGCCATAGACACAATGAGAAAGTGGGCTTCTCCTAACGACTCGTTGGTTAACAGTGATTGCCCGACGATAAGGGGCAGCTAAATAAAAATTGCGTTTTAGGTTAGTTTAGGTCCCCAATCACTTCATAACTGGTATTGCATGGGAGACATGCACATACAATTCTTGTGGCTAACAAAACAATTTGGGGCTTCAAACACATTATGATTTAGCACTTTTCACATAATCGTGGTTAATTTATCGTGTAATTATTACTAGGTCTGAGTATCTGCTAGCTACCACAGATTGACATTTTTAATGGATGCAACACATACACGAATATCACTTTTGCAGTTGCCATGCCATTCGTGCAACACAATCAGCTTTCGGCATTTCTTTAAGAAATGACCAGACGAATAAGCAACCGAAGGCCAAGGCAAACACAATTGTTGTTTTTGCCAGGTCTAACATCATAATTTATGCATGGGCAAGGCAAAACTTGTGCATTCGTGAAATCAATTATTTTGAATGATTAATACCCCAAAAAATAGATTGTCGAGAAGCGAGTTTCTCAAAAAGCGCCTTTTATCAAAGTTTCGGAGTTTGGCAATGAATTTTCAACCGTGCACGAAACGACCAGCTTGCCATACCCCAGCTCAAAAACTGGGACAATGTTAATTGGGGGATAAAAATATTTATGCCAGTTATTGGTTGCCAATAGCTGAATGAGAGTGCCTAGCCGTGTGTTTGTGCCAATAGTTAAGTCACATTGTACTCCGGCTAAACGTCGATATGAACCTGGATGGCATTTGCACCAACATTGAATTTCGATTCTGGCACTTGCTGTTTTCAAATAAAACAGACCTAACTTTTGCTATCCAATATGGATTCAGCGTTATGGATTATTAGTGACTATAAATAATGAAACTGCGAGCTTCAGTATTTGCCATGTTTTGAAGCCTTACTCCGATAAGTTTTAAATTTAAATATTACCCAATATACTGTAATACGATAAGTAGATAAATTTGGATGTACTGAGAAATTGGCAATGTTTGCAAATTTGTGTGCAACAAATAAATGTAAGTTTGGTTCAGCGAGCTATGGTAAACAGCACTACGTGTGCTTTCAAAATGTGTAGTGCGCTTCAAAGCTTCCAATTTTAGCTGCGCTAATATTTGCCAAGAAGTTAGATATTAATTATGTGGGTCTCTAGAAAAGTCGGTAAATTTCCATCATCGATTTCCAATTTGTTGTGTCCTGTCCTGCCAAACGTAATTGTTTTAATGGCCGCGATAAAGAGTGTGGACAAAAGCACATGCAGCTAGAGAATTGATAATGATTTTGAAAATTGCTCGATCATTAACCGGGCAATTTGAGCAATTAACTAGCGCGAAATTTTTTGTCTCTCTCGTTCGTGGCAGTCTCTCCCAATACGTTTTAATCGCCGATTACCTTTAATGCAGTGTGATTGAACTCTGCATGGAGAACAAATCATCTACGCAACTGTTGGATTCGCATTATGTTCAAATAATGAATGAAAGCTTTTAAAACGCTAAGTGAATGGGTTCCATAATCTGGCTTTGACAAATCAGAGTACTCTACCATGACATGATGCATTTCTGCACTATTTACTTACTGGATAAGATTACAACTGGAGATATCATGCACATTTTCCTCCCAGTATGTTGAATTGGATCGATAATCATTAACAACATTAACATGATTACAGTGTAATATAAAACATCTAGTCTTCCAAAAACACTATTGCCACCATCACTTTGAATGGCATTTAATGTCCATTATTAATATTTGCTCAAATCTCATGCCACACTTTTGGTTCGCCACATTCTCATACATCTCAGAGACTGGTAACATACAAGTAGATTTGGTAAAAGTTGCACGTTTAATAGGCTACTGAAAACTCGACTCAGCGTAGCATTATTAATAGGACAATACTCTTGTTTGGATGCATCTCGGACATTTATAACAATGCATAAAATTGCCTGGACCATATGCAATTAAAATCGTATATAACACTAGATTTATAGCCTATGCAGTTGTAAAGTCAACTTCAGCCAGATATTTAAATTTATCGTGTATGGAAAGGTGTGTGGAGTGGATTTTACAAATGTGACTCGAGACTAGGCGAGGAGTGGTTTGGTTCAAGAAAATCAAACCGAGCAATTTGATCCAAGTCGCACGTTTTGTGTAAACGCTTAATTGGCATACGGGTAGCTTAATGTAAAAGATTCATAGTTGTCCATAGTCTCTCTAGGATTTCAATATTTTTATTCGTTTTCTCCTATATAATGTAGAATATTACAAAATTAAATTTGTTAGTCGACAATTGCGAATTTCAATTAACGAGCCTACAAAATTTGAATGCCGACAGCGAAGGAATGGCAACGTGCACCGTGTCTCGTCATGCACTTAGGTTTCTTTTTGTTTTCCTAATTTGTTAGTGATTTAAATCGCGTCAGCGTTATGAGTCGCATGTCTGCTTATATTCTGCCGATAGATTTCAATTTTTCTATAAGTTCGTCGACAGATTCCACCTTGGCTCCTGCCTCTCGGACAGGTGGATCCTCCACGCTGATCACCTCGATACGGGCTTTGGTGTCCACGCCCAAATCGGCTGGCTTCTTTTTAGCAATGGGCTTCTTCTTAGCTTTCTGAAATCCACGAACGAGAATACATTAGGGATGCTGGTATGGTCAATGCGATCTAAGAGCGAACGTGCAACTTGCCATAATATTGGGTAGCGTGGCATAACGTGGTTCGTTTAGCCTTAGATCAGCACTCATCACCAGAGGCAGTTTCACAGAAACGGTTTCTAGACCACCGTCAACTTCCCGCGTAACTTTAAACGAGCCATTTTCTTTCTCGATTTTCGAGGCAAACGTGGCTTGCGGCCAGTCTAGGAACGCTGCCGTCATCTGGGCTGTCTGGTTACTGTCGTCATCGATAGCCTGGCAATGATTCCAAACATTTAAGACATTCTACGTCACATTTTCTACTAAGAGCTATAGACTCCTTCTCGATATATGAACTTGTTGCAGCTAATGCTTTCTCGTATTATAAGATTTGCTTTCAAGTTTTTGGACAACTGTTATTCGGGTTTTTACAATACAGCTAGTCGTGTTTGAGTGCAATAAGCAAACCAACCTGCTTTCCAACAATCACAATGTCAGCTTTTTCTTCTTGCGCTAGCTTGGCCAATATCTTGGACACGTGGATGGGCTGAAGAGTTTCGTACTCTTTGCCGTCAACTTCCACGTGGATGCCTCGGTCTGCACCCATTGCTAGTGCCGTGCGTATCGTTTCCTGTAAATATAATGTAATCTAGCTGATTTACACCGATGTTAGCTTGCTTCTGCGACCAAACTTAGGGGCTATATGCTAAAATGAATGGAAATGATACACATCTACAGTGCAACATTCCAATTAGTTTTTGAATGAAATTGTCTACTGGCAGTATAGTAATTTCGTCTTAAACGTGGTGGGAGTCTAACAAAATTGCTAATTTTCGTTCAAAACTTGCCAGACTAGCTGCTGGACCACATGAAACTGCAATGACTTCAGAGGCCAGTTTCTTCTCTTTCAAACGCACTGCCTCTTCTATGGCGATCTCATCGAAAGGATTCAGACTGTGTTTCACCCCATCAGTAACAACACCTGTTTTGTCAGGCTTCACACGAACCTAAACCCAAATAAACGAGAAATTGAGGGTGAAAACAGGACATTGCACTCTTGGCCATCCATGCACTAGCTTAGCACGTGATTTTGCGACCCAGTGTGGTGGATCAGTTTCACCAACAAGCTGTGGAGGCATAAGCCTTAATTCTAACGTTTTCTCACTAAATAATGGAGTGAAAAACGGTTTCCAACTCACTTTAACTGCATAATCTATGACTCGTTTGCAGCCCACAAGCACTCGCATCGCCATGTTTGCAAAAGTCGGCAGAGAAATGACCTTTGAAGCTGCTCAAGGTCGCCGCCAGGGGTCGCTTTGTCGTGGCGAGCGACACGCTGAGAATGCAGCGCGCGATTTTTAATGGGAATTTTGTAATGTGTTTTACGATGAAGTTGGCGTCTGGCCTAAACAACTACATGTAGTTATTAGAAAAACGTAGTGGCTTTAATTAGATAATACTTATCGTCGTTTGAAATTCTGACATTGCAAAAAAGAAAGGACATAAACGACCAAAACGTACATAAACGTCAGACCACTAAGCCAAAAAATGTCACGGTTTAATTATGCCTCATACATAAGATTTTCACTGAAACTTGGATTACTTGAAAGCGTTTAACCTGTTTTCTTCATTTTCTCTACTGACTGTTTCTTCTCGGCTTTGAAAGAGAAAACGGAATTTTACGTACCTGTTTTAACAATAATAACTAATTGGCGAAGTGAACGTTTGAAAAATAAAAATATAAAATCTGGCGAAGATGAATACTGACGAGGTTTCTGAAATTTCTTCATCAGTTTGTCCACAAAGCTTTCCTCCTTGGGGGGCGGTGCTGGCTTCTCGACATTTTCTTTCGGTTTAGCCGCATTTTTTGTTTCTGTCGTTTTCGATGTATCAGACATGGTGTCAGCTCTGTTTGAAGAGCTGAATTAAACACGATGGAAAATCCGAATGGCAAATAGTTGCATGAATCAGTTATGATTTGACCATGATTTGACGATTCTGCATTGCAGCAGGGGTTTTTAGGAAATATCCACCAAAACGGTAGACTGGAACGAAGCGATAGGATATTAAAACTTACCTCGTCAAATGTTTACGAATGATTTATTGACTGTTACACGAATTAATTTTGTTGTAAGCGTTTGATCGAAGCGATCTCTGTGTAGTCTGTGTTTGAATTAACAGAAAGAACGATTTGAATTTTGGAACACTGTTGTTTCGAATTTTTGCGCGTGCGTAAAATATGACGTCTTCACCAGCGCCAAATAGAAAAGGGCAGTTAGGCCTAAATGATCTAAAATTGTTTAGTGTATGTTCACGTCTGTTAAAAAATATATACAGAAATGACAGATACTTTATTGAAATACAGCAAATACAATTTCATAAATCCCGCCACTTTGACTCGCTGCTTGCGTTCTACCAGCTGAAAGTAACTAGGAAAAATTTCAATTTCAACGGCGCTTTTGACTACGGAATGCAAGAACAAATTTGAGGGAAAATTTGAAATGGCAACTTTATGTTCGATACGAAACTTGTACCCTTATAACATTTTAAGAATTGGAATATCACGTTATCATAAAAAATTACAAAATGTGATAATTACTGTCCAAATGACGATTGGAATATCACGTAATCTTCAATGAGGCCTTATCATTATTTTCTTAATTTACTAAATGTGATAACAATTAGAAAATTGACAATATCATTTTGTATACTGTATTTTTTCAGTCAATTGTTGACTTCTTAGCATTAGGGCCTAATAAAATAACACTAAAGGCTATTGCAAAACGTTGTGATAGGCCTATAACAAATTAGTTTTAACTCTCTCGTACAGCTTGTGTGACAACGATACTACAAGATGTTAACTGACATTTTTTTCTTCCTACTTTAGAAGGATTAGAAAGACTTTAGAATGATCCTACTTAGATGTACATGTATATAACATGTTTTGTAATGTACCTTTAGAGAATATCGATGAACACCTCGGAGCAGTTTCAAATTTCATGTTCTGAAAAAAAGAAGAAAACCTTCGTACGACTGTGCGTGACATCGATATTACAAGATGTTAACTGACATTGTTTCTTCTCACTTTCAAACAATTTGTATAACTTTGCTACGAGTATACGTGTATAACATGTTTTGTTATGCAGTGTAAACGCACCTTTAGAGAATATCAATGAACACATCAGAGCAGTTTCAAAGTACATGTTCACAAAAACGAAAATAACCTTCATACGATTTCATAGCGTATGACGATATGCATACGATGCGACCTTGCTGACCCCTACGAATACACCAGCGCCATCTTCACTGAAAAAAATTCAGTGACAGTGCTATCGTCCGAAGTCATTCGTGTCAGTCGCATTCCAGAATAGTGTCTCAGACTCGATTTCATCGAAAACGAGCAATGTTATTCAACAGTTTCCATCGATGCATGTCGATCAAAAGGTATACTTATTGCGTGTCACGATATACGCTTACGATAACGCCTTCGTTATCATTATTGCTTTATAATATCGTCGAAAATATGACAGCGTGAATTCGATCGCGACGACACCATCGGCCATGTCGGGTTTTAATCAAGGATAACAATGGAGAAATGGCCGATTAAAGCGTATCAATCGCCAATCAAATTAAACCGAGTTCGGCCTAGCAGCTGACGCTCATTAATTTTATGGTCGCTAAAAACTGCCTACTAAAAACGTAACAGCTAAAAACGAGGTCCACTCGTAATATGCAGACGCATTGCCCCCCTGAGGCACTAATTTATTGTCACGCCAGCCGCTAGATGGCGCTCGATTGCCCCCAAAAAAGTAAACACCTGGGGCATGTTTGGGTCATTGAATTTATCAATGAATATCTCGAATTTTTCGACTCACCCAGAAATAGTGGGGAGAAAAAAAAGAGCTGCTGAAAATTCAGCTTTTTTTTAAAGCTGCGGTCATCGTTCGTGAACTGGTCTTCTTAAGAAATTGACTAATTAGGTGCCCCCCATTAAAGAAAGTGTTGATTCATGTTAATTTTCAGACGGAAACGCTAGGGTACAGTACATTTATGGGGAATATGGGACGTCATACGGTCCACTCTCCTCGTTTATATTTAACAAAATTAATTGGAAGCTGCTCCGAAATGCACCGGGGGTCAGCGTCGCTGCGCCGACTTTCTTAATTATACTATTAAATGGTGTAATTACGTCCGTGAAATGTTAATTAACATCGGCTTTTAAGCTTTAAGGAGGAACGCGTCGTGGTTTGATTTTTTTTTGGGATATACTTTTACGTTGACATTACCCGTGATGGTCGTAACCTTATGGCACATTCGCTGCGTGTACGCCTCCTTTTTCTATCAAAAACTGTCGTTTTTTATCGTCCTTCATCATCTGTGAAAAGATTAAAAATTGCGAGTTTAATTGCTTGACTCGTCGTGCGAAAAGGCCAACTGCGATGGAGGGGAGCGTGCCTATATGGCCCCTACGTGCGTTACGATATTAGGTTTCATGAAAGCCAAATTATTCCTACGGATTTTAATTAATGTTTCCCTTCCCAGATTGATGCTCGTTTGACACGTTAATTTCTTCACGAACATCTTATAAACTAGCTGTTGGATCTGTCTAGCTGGGCATCGCTAAATTGCATTTGGAAAACTTTGATAATACAGATTCTTGCGAAATAGCATTTTTTAACTCATCGATTTGTGAACTACCAATGTAATCAATATAATAAGTACCTGCTAATGGTGATTTTAATCACTTGACATAAAACTAAAACTGTGGGATTTTACGCCAACTTGAAAAAACGAATTAAGTTCTGTTCTGCAAAATAGAACATCGTTCAATATGGTATCCAATGTTCCACGGTTGCCATGGTTGCCACGTACGCTACCTCTTCGCGCATTGACACGTGATTATGTTCAACCAATCAACGCTAATATTATTTGCGCGGCAAATTCAAGTTTCACAAAAATTTAGGCAAACTCAGCCATGGCTGTCATTGTGGACTTTAGAATGATCTGACCATCAATGAACTCCATTAACCAAAAATTTGATCTTAAAAGTGTGTATTTAAAATCGTGGATTAGCAATAATTTTACACATGAAACGTGTGTAATTTATTATTACACATTTTATCTAATACGTTTTTCCTATAAACAGCTCACAATAAATTTACATGTTTCAGGTATGCCAACATGACCACAAAATGAAAATAATTATGGTGAACGTTAATGGGTAGTATGAGAAATTAGATTATCGGCAAATAACTTGTTGAAAACTACGCATGGTGGACCAATAAATGCTAAACAGTTAAATAATTTCGCTATTGTTGAATAACAAATGTCCCGTTAAAGGTACCCAAGTTTAGAAAACCGTTAGCCCGACTGAATAACTGAATTACTGTGCAAATAACATTGCATTTACATAACAGCTGAAATGCCTGCGTCCATAAATAGACGATATCAATTTGCTCTTTTTCGGATATGCAGCATTTTTTTCTAGATGATAAAAACCGAAGTTTTTATATTGCACTTTCCATTATGAAGTTGTTGATTATTTTCATCCGCCGAATCTTAAACTAAAATAACGCCTTTTTGCTCAGTTGAAGATGAAAACGATGAAATACCTCGTCCACTTCACTCATCTTACTGAAGTTGTTTCCGACTTGCGGTAGTTTTTTCGTCATAGTTTCCACTGTAGTCCATTGAGCATTTGAAGCATTTCAATTGGTTTCGTTTTTACTTCCTCACCTGTTCTAATTCTCGGACATGTCATAAGCCCAGCGGTCTATATTTACGCGATGATGGACACCCGAACCTCTTACGTATGCAAATTCTTCTGCCTTGTGTTTGCACCGGGTTATTAAACCTGCTGTGACCGACAAGGTTTGTTGCTCTACCATTGGACTGACACAAGGTGATCACACCGTTGTTCGCGAAGCCCCTTGTTCTTCACCACTCTTGAAGCTTCCTGATCCGACATAGGAGAGATTAGTTTGGCAATAGAAACCTCGATGACAAATGAATGGTGTCCGAAAAGCAGCGTCAAATGACCACCATGGAGTCAAACGCCCATTCAAACGTTAAACGTAGCCTTTTTCGGGCACGATTATATTGAAAGGCTCGGAAATAATTGACCTGACGATGCCCATCGGTGCCGCTATAGTGAGACGGCTAGAATTGCCAGTTATCGCGGTGTATAAATTCATTCCCAATCGAGCAAATACAATTTTATTGAAAGAAAAATGCATAGCAATCGAAAAGAGGCATTCAGAAGGTCAGGATTTTGAATTTTCCGCTCAAATATACGCGAGCGTTAATTCGTCGAATAGATCCTCGTGACGTTGCGCGAGGAGGCGGCGCACGTGGCAACCATGGCAACCGTGGAACGTGATATTCTATTTTGGAAGACGTTCCATTTTGCGAAAAAGAACTCAGGTTGCGTTTTTTCAAGATGGAGTAAAATGCACAAATCGCAAATTTATAGTTTTGTCTAAAGAAAAATCAACTGTTAGCGGGTAATTATTGTATTGGTAGTTCGAAAAAACGAAGCTTAAATGCTGGTTTCGTAAAAATCTGTATGTTTACGTGCGTGGATAGATGAATCCAACAGCTAGTTTATCCATGGTGACTACCAACATGGAAAACGATAATGCTACCTAAGGATGATGATGGATGATCATGGATAATGATTACTAAGGGAATTTAATATACCGTATCAACCTGGAAAACTTGAAAAATTCAGGGAATTTTGAGGAATTAGTGGTCACCATGACTTCAAAGCTTGTAAGAAATCGTTGTGCTGTTTTCAGACGTGAATAGTACTCTCATCATTATGTTTTCGTAATTTTTAGTGAATGTAAGCTGAAGGAGTTACCAGTGATGCCAGTGCCAGACTATTTAAAACTACTGTATACAACAGCCAACTGAGAGCAGTATGCGGTGTTTGCAAATGGTAGGAATTTAACTCAATAAATCTCAAATATATCATGCTTATGTGATTGCCAGAGTCCGTAGCAGTACTATTTCAGTAGACTTTGAGACTAATAACTAATATTTCTGACGCTGATTGATGAAATTGACAAAATGGAAGTTTTCTGATTGCCATGGTCTGCACTCGATCGTTGCAATAAGCCAATGGTTAGGCCTAGTTCGTCGAGTCAGGTTGAATGCTGTTGAATGTTCAATTATCCGAATGGTATAATTGGTATTGTTCGTGAACGATGACCCAGAGCACGTCATCAATCGGGAGAGTCGTTTCATTCAATCGATGACTTGCTTTTTTCTGATCGCTTTCACTCGATCATCTATCTCTTACAATGGAGATCCCCATAATGGACGTGTTGTGCCCTTTGGGGCTTGAGCAGTGCTCGCAACCTTGCCAGCAATTTTCGATATACAAGAGTAACAACTTGCGATTTCCTTTTGACTCCTCCGTTGGCGCATTTCTCCGTCTTTCTGTTTTTATTTTTTTGTCTTTTCGGAGCGTCATATCCTTGCTAATTAAAGCCACAGGGGGCTCTGTAAGACAAAATAAGTTCGTACGTTGGCCAGATTGGAGATAGGGCTGGCTGCGTTCCCATGCATTCCCATGCATTCACTCAGGCCTGGTGGTATCACACCCCTTGCATGTCCTCGCAAAACCACGTGGATGAGGATGGGCAACGAATATTTTCTGCCCACTTACTTACATTGTAAACTCTTGCTTGGCTCTTGATATACTCAGATTGAATAATCAAAAGTTTACGTTTTCAGTTGTTCGAAGAGAATAATCTAAACAATCATGGTGATAATACCAACCTGTAAAATTTGATGATCTCAAGTAGTCAATATGTAAAGAGTATTGCTCACTGGTGGATTCCATTGTCCACACCTCACGTTGGGTCAGGGAAATTCACCATGTTGTGTTTGCGGTATAAATTCAGCATATTTTGCTTTAGGAGAATAAGTGCTACAATTGTATAACATTTAATTGGTTTGTGAAATTACGTGCTGGCTTTCTATAAACACAAAAATTAACATACTATTTTTATTTTATTTTCAACGTTAAAGAGCTCTCAAACAAACAAACACATCCTTTAAAAAATACATATATTGGCATGAATATACATGTACAGGTTATGTGTTTATTTTTGGAGAGCAAACACAATTTTAGGAAAAAGACCAACAATAATTTTACTTTTCGATGGATGTCCGGCATGATTGCTTAAAATAAGATATTTTTGAAACTTGGTGCCTTAGCAAAAATTATACAATCTTTCTTTAAATGTATTATTAGTAGCTACGTGTTTTCTTCATGTTACACGTACTAGTTTTTAAAAAAATTAAATTTGCTCCTAAAGAATTAATTTAAAAGAAAAACCTAGTGTCTTTGGCAATAAATGCTTTATAAGACCCAATAAGACTATTTGGTCGATAATGTTTTATTTTTCTTTATTTTTTGAATCTGCAAAAATGTGACTGAGCCTGGAAACACTGAAAAAGTCAAGGAATTTCGTTTTCAGAAATTACGTCCCATGAACAAAATCTAATTTAATGTGGTGATATAATGCGTGTCAGAAAACATTACAACGAATCAGTTTCTAGGGAGGTATCGTTTGGTATTGCAAGGATTATATCAAGAAATCCTGGACGGGAAATTTAAGATTATTTATGATTTTCCATTTGATTCTTTGCTCCGATATGTCCTGCAAATTAAATTCACCTGCGAGAAATTCAAATTTTCATTGGTGCATGTAATCTGAGGCTGTGATCAACTTTACTAATGTTTTCTTTGACATACAGCACCTTCTGTTTTTTGTAAATTAATAGTTTTCTCCGCAAAGCACCTGGAATTTTCTAACCGAACTCTTTCAAGTCCGAATGGGTCAAGGTAAGACGGCCCTTCAGCATGTGAATCCATGCTAAGTAGGAGTGAGGTAACGCTTTTAGGGGGATGTGATAAACTATAAAACGTCCAGCATTGAATAATGCATGCTGGGGTAATCCAAATATCTCTGACAATAAACAACAGCGACAACACTCACTTTTCAGACCGTTTTTTCACTGATTTTGGAAACGTATATACATGTACATGTAGGTTGTAATCCATTACATATTTACGCATAGGTTGTCTTTTCGACAAGCAGCTGCTTTTCTCTTGTTCTTCAGGTGCTCATACTGTATCTACAAATTTATGCAATTTTCCCAGATAAACCTTTACCATCCCAAAAATAACAGATTCACTCGGTTTGCTATGCAAAAGGGCTTTATCTGCGTCTTTGGCCCAACATTCGTCAAGTTTTATTGACCAATTGCCGTTTCGAAGGACACTTTAACCATCTTCACCGCCAATTATAAGGTCGAACTTTCCGTTTTAATGATTTTGAGCCGGGCTTGACAAGGGTTCATGAGTGTGATTTGATCATATGACGAAAGGAAGTGCTGACAATGAAAAATATCAGCATTTTTTAACTAAATGATTATGGGTATATGAAATTTCAATTTGGTCACTATAATATATAAGACCTTTCGGTCAGTTGATCAGATGATTCGCGAAACTGGCACAATTCGCCACAAGATGGCTCTGTGCACAAACAACTTGGTCCTAATTATACAGTAGGAGCAACGGTTCGAGACATCTTATCTTATTTCAGATGTATTTATGAATTCAATAAGAAGCTAGGGTGGGTCAATCGATGTTCTGACCTTGAATCGTCTCTAAGCAAGAAACACCCGATTTAACGATTGCTTACAATTCTGGTTTAATAAATAATCCCTATCAATGAAGTTCGGTCCTCTTAAAACAAGCAAACATTGATGCCATCAACAACTATTGGCTTGATCCTTCTTTCTTATTTAGGTTTTTTTATACACCATGCTTCAAGCGTCTTTTGGGATTTTAATCACATGGGGGGTGCCATCTGGGAAACGTCAGGGAATTACAAATAAAAAGACAGTTTGCAGGGTAAATTAAGAAATTTTAAATATGTAATTGGCTATAGATTTTTCCTTCCAGTTGCTTTATACTTGTGTGCATGACTATGCATGCAAGTGTTGTACATGTAAGAGTTAACAATTATTAGAAAAATCTCTCGATTGATTTAATGATAACAAGGGTTCCAGTCATAATAAATTGACAAATTCCTGAATGCATGCCTCGTTACTTATGATGGCTGAAAGATTTCCATCCAAACTGCAGTTTTTTCTTTCTTACAAACCAAATGACGTCGCCGCATTTAATCTGAAACAATAAGATACATTATGCTGTAAATGATAGTCTTGCCCATATCAGTGGTAAGTTTTTTTGCCACACCCCGTATCAGTAAATTTGAAGTTTAGTTAATAATGCAGCGTTCTACGAGACAGGGAATACCTGGAAATGTTAGGGGAATTTAACAAATCAATGATACACTTTACATCGCAAGTTTATGGTTAACACAATAATCGGAAGATAACGAGCAATTATGTGGAAGTAATTAGCAATTAAATTGTAATTATAAGTTAAACGTTTTGCTAATGAAAATTTGCGTTCTATATCTCCTGCTTATATGTACATGTATGTATGGCATTTCTTACACTGGCATACACTGTTGCCATATTTTCGCATTTTCAGTGGTCAGGACTAAGGTAAATTTGTTATAAAACCTGGAAAAGTCAGGGAAGTTGAATATTTCACATATTGGTAACCCTGTAATAAACTTGTTGAAAATTTATAGTATATCGTATTTAATTCCATAGCAGATGCGTGCATAAGTAAAAACAGGTAGCACGAGCTGTAAATACAGAAAATTTCAGACAAATAAAAATCCAACATTACACCCTGATTTTCTACAATGTCTGTTAACTACGAGAGATGTCGGACAATCCAAAACATAAATTGAGAAAATGTTGAACAGTTTCTGTCAAAATATCTGGTTTACCGTTTATTTCAGTCATTCAATTACATGTATTGTACATTTCTTGACGTGTTAACTACAGTTGAACCTCTGTAAGTTGCTCACCATGGGGAGTGTCGCAAACTGGTCAACATATATGGAACGATGCTGACAATGACACAGGATTTTAATTCCGTGAACTGCATGTACTTATATTTTACAGTAATCATTCATCATTCATGAATAATCTTATTA
>JAQGAF010000113.1:0-80796 GCA_034687865.1 Kryphioiulus occultus
TAAGCACACTTATCCTAGCACCAGCGGATTGAACGTTATTTTGAGAGGCCCAGATATCTGGTCCACCCTGTATACTGTACAGTGCTCATTTGGAGTAGGGCATATTCTCTAGTACCGGTATACATGTATGTTCAAGCGCACAGAATGTGAGGCCACCCTGATCCTGATGAGTCATTTAGTTTTATCATTTCGAGTTGTTGTGCTGTTTTAGCATTAGGTCATTGTGCGTGTTGTGTAGTTGTGCATGGTGTGTGCAAGTGTGCCTGGTTCGAGGGCTGCCCCATTGAGTCGTGCTTAAACTTTGACTTGAATTGCCGAAAATTGTTGAGCAAGATGCTGAGCGCACGTAGCTCCCCCATCTCCCCCAGGGGCAATCCTGGGTTCTGGACTGAGTGCACCTCGTAACGTGACCGTCGTCGTGGCTGGGGAGGGCTTGAAGGTGTCATGGCTGCCGCCCATCAAGTCGACAGCGGTGGAAGCTACTTTCTACCGGTTGGAAATCAAGACGGGAGGGGCTTCCACCAATTGGAGTGCTCTCAGTGCCTTAGTTCGAGCCCCAAATCATTCCTATGTGTGTAAGTAAATGAACGCCTCTATCCCTCATCAATTTTCTCTTCAGCTAAGTTCCGCTAAGTTTAGCTAAGTCCAGTGCAATAGCACATCTAAAATTGTTTTTAAATGTACGATCAAAATCAGTCCAGGATGACGTCATAAAGTATCATTGCGATTTTGAAATCTGTTACAATGTGTTGGAATCGAAAAAAATTAACCACTTCAAATTTGTGCTTAAGGGACTGTTACCAAACCCCTACCGCCTACTCACCATGTTGAACCTTATTTTTAACTTCATAATTCAACAACTTATTATAACCACTAATCTTCTTTTCCACCATGCAGAATGGGTCGTAATATAATTCGCTCTTATTTATGTGAAGTGATTATTTACCCAATTTTTTTAACTAATAAAATAATGATGTGCCTAAATAACTGACATGGGTGCAAAGGGAAACTTCCAATTTCGCATTCCACTCGTACCTGTTATTCAGGGATATCATTATTATATTATTTAAAAAGCGGTGTAAATAATTACGTGAAATAAATATAAGTGAATTAGATTACGACTCATTCTGCATGATGAAATGGCAAATTAGTGATTTTAGTAACTTGTTAAAACTAGGAAGATCAAAATTAGTTTTTTGCCCACCTGGTACACCTGGTCGCAGTCACGTGACTAAGGGAACCATCGCCTTAAATACATCGTTTAAATATAAAAATAACGTTTATTTTCATATTTAAGTTTTATTATGTCAAATTGACATGTTTGAGTGATAAGCATGGCAAGATTGCTGCACAAAATCGTGTGTTTTAGAACATACGCTGAAGATTTGGACAGTTTGCACTTTGGAATAGAAGTCATGATCAATTGCGAAATCTGCTCTTAACATTTACTAAATTGTCAGGAAGATAGGAGATAGTAGTCGAAATACATGCACACTTTTCAAGAACATTGCTGCTTTCATGGCCCGTTCCATAAAGAATGAACTTGCTCATCTACAGCACTTAGTAATACTGACCAATCATACTGTAATTTGAAAATACTAAAATGCATAAATGTACGAATGTGAGAAGGTTTTGTATTTGAGGATTGCTTGTATGATTCCAGAGCATTGCAATGATTCCGAATATGCAGTTGAATTTTCATCAATATGTTGAAATCGACTAATTAGTACACACACGTACTGTATATTCCGAAAATTTAATTGATGATTTAAATGATGGGCAGACGTATAGGCATGGCAACTTAAGAGCGCAACATTATGGTAGGATAATTCACAAAGCTATGAACTCTAATTATCTAATTATCTAATTAGATACATGTAAATTATTTTACTGCACTATGACCAAATATTTGGTTCAGATTAGAATTCTTATTGGAACACATATTAAAATGCTTCTTTTGGGTAAGCACATCATAGATTTAATTATTTCTGCGAATTACTACGATTTCTTTACCAGGGCTTTTGCACAGACACTCTTAAGATGGAGGTTAACTTCTTTCTTCCTTAAAAACTCGCTCTATTTTACGTACATGTATTTTAGTGTACTACTATTCGAAATTTCTATAGTAGAATCCTACATGTAGAATCCCACAGTGTTGCACTCTTATTCTGCCTCGACTAGTTCCTTAGACACGTTAGGTTGCAGGCCATTAACTCTCTTTAGTGTGACCTCTTGAACTGGCAACTGATGTGTCCATTGATTTTGTAGTCACCAATCCCTCGCCAGGGATGACGTACTTCTTCCGCATAATTGCGCGCACCCTAGTGGCTGCCAGTGTTCCTAGTGAGGTGGTGCAGATAACAGTGCCTGGTGAGTCATGTGATTGTGCACGCAAACCCTTCCTGCTCCCCTGCCCTCCTCTGTCTTGCTGGAGCCACGAAGGCTTGCATGAGGGGTTTCCAGAGTTGCCCAGACAGGCTAGGGGGCGCCCCAAGTGGTCAGAATGTACTTGCCTGCTTGCTCGTACAACGCATGCACTCAAGAACGAACTTGAGCCTCGCAACGCATTGCCGAATTCAGGGTCACAAACGTTTTGTGGTATTTTATGTTGATTTTTTGTTTACTCACCATCATCCTGGCAACCATGTCCTCCTGCGTTTTTCACACCATCGGAAAATGAGTTTTGGAGGTTTTTTTTGTTCTGCTTTTGAGGATCATGTAATGCAGGGTACATGAAACTAGCAAAATCAGTAGCTCCATTCTGGTTTTCACAAGACTATTAGAAAGTTTCTAGTAAAACATATAGTGGCACATTGACCATCACTGGATAATTGTATAATGAGAATGGGTCATAGCTTATTTGACCAGTCTATTGGAATAAATGACATGGAATAAGCTAAAGCTTAGTGTAGTCTGATAAGTCACAATATTAGACACCTGATTGACTCGAAGTCTGAAATAGGATGCGAAGCAACACTCCCATTATTGCCCTGATTATTGGTGCGTCAATCGTGATGAACGTGGTGCTATTGATGGCAAGTTCTGGATAATTGGACTGCTGTAACTGCTGCTGGATCCAAAATGTGATCGAAACAAAGTGTCTGCAATAATTTCTGGAGTTTTAGTAACTCGATGTTGTATCCCAAACACTATTCACAGAAGCTTGGTTTGCACAGTTGTCCAGTAAGACCTCAAATGCTGTCATGACCATGTGCAAGATTCATGACATCCATGAGCATCAATAGCCCACTTTCACCATTTCGTATCTGATTTTTTATCCTCTCAAGGAGTTAGGAGGCCCTAACAGTTTTTGCATTCTCATGACCGTGGTGACATATTGGCATTGTTTTTGCATGCCCTACACGTGAAGATATCAGCAACGACTCGGGATTCTGATCCCTGTTTTTCTGCAAAAGCCAAATATTTTTTCTGCAAAAGTCAAATATTTTTGGACCCCTTAGATTCAACCCCCCTCATAGTCGCATACCCCAAGCAGAGATTCCTTCCCATCCCCCAGTATTTATCAGTCAGCATCATTTATCATCTTTGGATTTACTTTTAGTTTGATTATTATTATTATCATTATTTTTCGTTTACGTTTTTTTTGGTTTGTCGTTCAGCTTTGTCTCTCTGGATGTGGTGTTCCTTTTTTACAAACACTTGTCTTTGATCGTGGTCTCACTTACTGTTTTTCTTTTTGTTTTGCCGTGCTTTCTCAGAGAGGAAAGATACTGGTAAGTCGATTTCTCAGCGATAACGTCTCAGCTTTTTGCCTTTGATTCCATTGAACTCTCAGTGACCTTTCAGATCTTAGCTTCGGGTGGTAGGGCAGGCCCTTGGCTCCAGAACTTCTTGTGGGTCAAGAACTAGCTAACTGAACTGGCACTTGGACAATTCGCGCGTCTTAGATAATGTCTCAGATGACATCTGACCTTCCATGTCGCACATCCATTGTTCTCCCAGCCCCACTGCCTCAGTTTTCTCCTTTTTGCATCACTTTTCGCTTTCTTTCCTTTCGTACATGTAACTGCCATGTCGTTTCGTCGTCTGAACTTGCCATACGCTGTTTGACGAAGACTCGTTTTAGAGACCTTCTCTCGTGTTTAGGACCCAAACCGTTGCCCCCACGCAACGTGTCGGTGACCGAGGTCAACGATGGCATCAAGATCTCGTGGCTTGCACCCCTGGAATCGGCGGTACCCCCGGCTTTTTACATTCTGGAGCACCGTGTGGAGGACAGCACATGGTCGCAGCTGGATGGGCCAATCAAAACCATGTCTTATTTGCGTAAGTAAAGACCCTGATGCCCTTTGATAACTGATTGCAAGTTGAGAAATTAGTGATGAATTGGTAGCGATAGTTGGTGATGACTTCTAGCCCTGGAGGTGTATTCCCTTACAAAAATTTTAAGTGCAATTTTAGCTAATTTCTAGTATCCAGTAGGTATCAAGTTATTTTTAAGGTGTATTATTGGTAGAAAAATAGACGTAATATTCGCGATGAAATTTACTAGCTTTATTATAAGATTAATCAGCATAGCGTTTCGGAGTACATCCTCCTTCTTCAGGTTCACCTACATTACAGATGTAAAAACGATCAAAATAGAACATTTTTAAGTATATGGTCAGCCATTCCCAATTTTCTCAGAGGCCTAGGCCAAGATCACAGGCTAGATTTGTCAACTTAATTGAAAACTAAATTGGGGAAATATGCTACATATCTTTTACCAACTTCCAAAGCAACAATAACTTAGGAGACGTCCACGGACAAACCACACACATTTTACTTTGGATATGTGCAGCTTAATAGGGTGTGTAATAAGGGGCGTAACAAAATTTGGTATACAAAATGTACAACAATGTAAAAGAAACCTATGATGGTTTTTTAAGGTTTTATTATTGTTTGTTGAAAGGTTTCCTTTATATCCAATGTACAGTATGTCATAGGTTTCCATAGGTGTCATACTTTTGTTATATTTTGCACCCCATCAGACTTATTTCAGGCCTGTTGAAACACGTTTCTAATGCCAAAAAAATACAAAAATATGAAACCCTACCAATTAGCAACTTTAAAACTACCCCCCTTTCAATTTTTTGAAAGGGTTTGCAACATTTTTCTCAGTTTTTTTATTTGTTGCCAGGTAGTTGTAAACGTTGCAATTATTGTCAGTGTCCCAACGATTTTTCATCTGAAAATCATGATTAAATGCATACTGTATTACTTGAACGTTCCAAAGGACAAAACCACCATTGGGAAGCGAATTTTCGAACACCCTGTATTCTTTGTTGCAGGTGTAAGTTGGTAACCAACCAATTTGCAACCATTATTGCAAACTGTTCGTATTTGAAAGAACAGCACTTTGCATCCAGTTCTGCAATCAGTTTTCTGCAACTACATGAACTTTACAATCAGTTATTTCCATGAAACAGAAAATCTTCTGAAGTTAACTGTTCTCCTTTCTTCTGCAGTGAAAAATCCGATGGGAGGCAAAACGTATCACTTCAGGGTGGTGTCCCGTACCGCAACGGCGTCTAGCGTTGCTTCAGAGGCAATTAAATACGTCGTGCCTGGTGAGTATTCCAAAAATCCAATGGGCAACAATGTTCCATGGCTTTGCTGTGCATGATGTTAACATCACGTGTCTTCTACAGCTCGTTTCAAGGACAAGGCCATCACAGCTGGGGTCGTTGGAGGAATTCTCTTCTTTATAGTGGCCATCATCCTCTCCATTTGTGCAGTTAAAATATGCAACAAGCGCAAACGACGTCGCCAGGAAAGAGGTATTGTCATCCATCTCAATAGTATTTTGGTCTGTAGTTGGGACCCAGATGATTTAGCAGGGGGTGGGCACAAAGACAAGCAGCTCGGTAAGGTTGCTGGGCCACAGCCCTAGTTCAAGTATCGTATATTATGTTATGTTACATTGTCTTCAAGTCTATGTTGCTGATTCTAACGCCAGGAAAGGCTTTCCGCCTGAGTAATGCCTCACACAATTTATTCACACTATGAGTGCGTACTTTGCACTTCTTTCCACGTGTTTAAGGAGTTTGTGCTTATTTTTATTCACTGTACCCTTAGAGGTGGCACCAGCTTCAACGTCAATGTTTGAATCATAGATGGTGAATCTTGCAACAAAAATTGCATGTCCCTCGATCAGTCTCTACCTTCTCCTTCCATCCATTTTACTCCCTTTTATGATTTTTAAGAAGCGGTTTGCATGCTTAAATTGGATAGTGGGTTTCTTTACTTTGTACATGTACCTAGTTGATCAGTAATGGAGTTTGCATGCATCGGGTCGTATTCTCTGGATTTTGTTTGATGGGTTTCTAGTATCAGTACATTGTATGCATGCCAGTTTTGCTCATATTAGTTTTCATTAAATTTGTGTTTTTTCTCGTTCAGTCTTGTGTCCGTCTTCTTGGCATGGGATACTCTTTGTGGTTTTGGTACTTTTGTGTTGTCAGTTTCATTCTCTCGTAACATTTTCATTTCACTTAATACCTTCGATTTCAGTCTCACACGAATCTACTTTTGAGGTCATTTGTTGCTCATTTGAATTAAATGCCAGATAAGCCAAGGCACTATAATTCAAATGGTTGCAGTTCAAAGAATCGATGCACCATAAAACCGGATATAACGAATGTCGTGATTTTAATAGTTTTAGTAAAGACATTTCATTTTTACCGGTTCGATGGTAATCAAACAGCAATTGCAACTGCATCATCACATGTTTAGGGGACGTTCAAGTTATGTCATCACTTTTTACGATTTGTATACACCTCTCACCTAAATGAATACCTTTCGATAATTTTGCAAATTTAGCCAACTGTTTAGAAAATGGTCAGAAATGATGAAGTGTAGTTCATAATATTTCTAATAAAGCTTATGACATGACATGGAAACAAATTAAAATGCCTCAGGTGGCATTTTTTTGCAAAGCTTAATCGCGAATAATGGATTTTAACCCATATCCATGTTTATAAAACAGCAATGATGACGTCAGCATTTGGCTGCCCCTCCCTTAGATGATGACATAATACTTGAATGGCCCGTTAGCACAGTTGCTAAGGGTTGTAATTTTTGGGCCTTGTTCACACCTAGGAAACGTTTCCTAGAAACATGGCTTCTGGAAACAGATTTCCTCAAAAATGTTTCTACATTTCTAGCAAAACGTTTTGCAGGAAATTATCTTAAATATTTCCTCAAACATGTTTAAATACTAGAAATGTGGAAGCGTTTTGAGGAATTTGTTTCCAGAAACCATGTTTCTAGGAAATATTTAACATGTGTGTACAAAGCTTTTGGAGTGACATGAAGAAAGTAAGCTGGGATGATTGATTGAGTAAAACAGTACACTCAACTATACATTTAATTAGCATTTTATTCCAACCAAAGCACTTAATGATTCTTGTTTAGCTCGTGCTGCGTGTCAAATTATTAGTAAAATTCTTAAATTATAAGAGGTTTCTTGTAAGTACCGTAGAGCGAATTGGGAAGCACTTTGAATTCCTTCCAGAAAACATTGGTAATTTTGAACTGATTTGATCTCGGCGCAAGTAATTTCTGATCGATGCCCTCGATCTTTGTTTCGTTTTTCAATGACCATCAGCATATAGCATGGTTGCCTGCCGGGTAACGGATGTGCGAAATGGAGGACATGGACCAGCAACAGGTAGCCCAGTGCCCCTTAGAAAGTAAGTTTCGCATTCCTATCTATCAAGGTACACTCTTCGTACGTTGTGTTGCATTTTTTTTTCAAAGTGACTGCAGAGAATGTCTTCTTGGTGCGATTTCAGTCGATTTCGTGCAGTTTTGTTCACATCTGTCGCATGCCTTGTCAGGGTGGGGAGTTTTGCTGTTCAGCCTCGATGTGTGCATCCCTAAACTCTGTTTAGTTTCTTGTTTTTCATTTGTTTCTTCCAGAATACGTGGTCGTTGAATGCCTTTTCTAGTTTTTGACCTTGTGGTAGCTTCTTTGTATATGATAACTTCAAATATTTAGCGTTCTTTAATCTTTACTTACGGTTATTAGTGATACAAAAGTGGGATGAGTGAGGGTTTTATAGTGATATAGGATGCGTAGCATTTTAATGATTCCAAATCTGTTGTTCAGTTATTTTGTTTGTAGGCTACTGATAGCATTTTAATGATTCCAAACCTTTTATTCAGTTTGATGGCAATACATTGTAGTTTAAAGCATGTTGGTTGAAATTTGTAATGCAATATACCGTTGGGCTAAATTGAAACTTTTGGTCGCAATTGGGACTTTACTAACTTGTACATGTAACAATACGTAAACCTTTATGCACATGTTACCGAAATGGGGCATAGATCGTTCAGAAACTTTCATAAGAGTCGTAATTAAGCTATAAACGCAAGAAAAATAAAAGAAATTAATTGTCATTAGAAAGCTGGTCCTATATGCAAATTTTATGATAGGGTGGGTACCATTATGATGAAGTCCCTGGGTATATTGCTTATAGTTACTAAGTTTAGTTAGCTAGTATAGATGTAATCAGTTACTAAGTTTAGCAATACATGTAGCTGCTAGGTTAACGCATCGTGACTGTGATTTAGATTGTCTTTTCTACTTTTAAGTGTCGTTTTTCATTGTTTTTTTGTTATTTTCTGTCATTTGTGGGAAACTAATATTTGGTGCTTTTCTTTCTTTTTCCCCTTCCCTTCCCCCCCACTCCGCCCCCCTCGTGCGCTTATGTTTCCCGCACGCAGGAAGCCGGAGGGAGAAGGTGACTAACCCATTATTTTCTTTCACTCTCATAACATCTCTGATCATGTCTAACACGTTCAAGTTAGTTCAATTCCAGAAGTTCTTACATTTCACTCACATTTAGTTTTGAATACGGCGCCTGTCCTTGGCTAATGGACCCCTTGAGAGCTCACTGTGGTTTTACTAAATCGCTTTTGCCTAACCTCACCGCTTTTCGACACATCATCCATCAGTGACCTTGTAGATGGCTCTTACTGTTCAGTCCAATGTGTGCATTTGACCTGTGGGATTTAGCAAAGAATGGAGGGCCCTAGATCTGTCAGACCTTGATCAGCCCTTAGTCTCCTGGCCATGAAGTCCTGAGCAGTGAGTCGTTAGACCTGGAGAATTCTCAATTTTGCTTGCATCTTTGATGACCTTCCCATTTCAGGATAAGCTTTCAGGCCCATGTCTGCAGAAGGGAAATTGCTCAAGAAAGGCTTCATTTATGGGAACTAGTCACTCTGGAAGGCTACAAACCAATTCTGGAAGATCCAGTGGGTTAAGAGAGGCTTCATTTATGGTAACTAGTCCCACTTGAAGGCTTTAAGCCAATTCTGGAAGATGCCAATGACCTTCCAATTTCAGAATAAGCTTACAGCCCCACATCATCAGGTTGGTCAATGGATCAAGGGATGCCTTTGATATGGGAACTACTCCCTCATGAAAGCTCCCCATCACTTTTTATGCACACCATTGAACTCGCGAACTATAGTCACTGATGGATGTTCTGGAGAAGGCGCCTCCAAATTGGACTTACGTATTCCCCATTCTTCATTCCAACCTAAACGAGTGCATTGGTGGTGTCCCGGCACACTGGCTAATTGGGTGCTCGTTAGAGCTTGGTAACCCCTTTTTGGAAGTCGATCACTCCCCCGCATGCCCAAAACCGCCCACAGGACAGGATGTCAGACGATATTCAAGGCTTTTGGAGTGTTTGCCTTAATTATTACTCGTGTTGTCGTTCGAATACTAATCATTCCAATTGGCTTTCCTCCATTCCCCCTTTTTTTCTCCCTTTTTGGCGCCTCTTGTGTCTCTCCCTTCCGCTGCGCCCCTTCCGCTTCCCACCCGTGAAGATTTACGGAAAGCCGAGTATCAGGTGTAAACATAAGTGCCCTGCGTCGCAAAGTGACTCGCCTCACCCGCTTGGCCCTCGGGATGCACGGCGACCCCTGGCGCTCCTACGTGGAAGAGTCGCAGAGCAGCAGCTGGGGCGCGCAGAGCCGCCTGCCATCGCCCAGTGAGATGGCTCCCATGGAGCCGGCACGCCACTTCCCCAAGGCGGTCAGGTACCAGGTGAAGATTGAATACTCCCAGCCCGCCGGCTACATCAGCCGCACCGCCGACGGCAGGTTCCGGTTGTACGATGCGGACGAGGAGGGCTTCGTCTCCCGCTACAAGCCCATTCCGTCCAGGCAGGTTAGCTTCCAACACCATCCATGGGCTCCTCATCCTCATCACCCCCACCCCCCTCAGGAGCTGAACCCCCGCCGCAGGGGCAGCCCCTCGTCGTGGGAGCGCACTCCCAACATCCACACCATCTACTCCCCGCGCGACCCCCGCTTCCGCACCAGCAGCCCCGGCCCCATCGCCCACACCAGAGCCTTCCCGGTGGAGGACATCAGCTCGGTGCTGCAGCCCTCCTCCGCCGAGCGCTCCTTCCCCAGCACCGTCTCCAGCCGCTTCACCTCCGGCGTCTTCTCCCCCTCCTACGAGCTGCCGTCGCTCAGGACCCTGCATGAGCACCTGCCCCGCGGCCAGGAGGGCTACTACGACTACCCGCCCCCAAGACCAGTGCCGGTCGCATGGCCACGGTCGCCATCACCCGCGCCCGAGCCCCCGCCCGTGCCGGACATCGAGTGGCGGGAGATGCCGTGGCGGCAGCGGGATGCCTATCAGCGCATCCAGGCACAGGACGAACACCGGCCGCTGGCCACCAGCAGCCCGCCGCGGGTGGCCTCGCCCGCGCCCCGGGACAGTGACGGCAGCGACGAACGCCCGGTTGCCTACACCAGGGACCGGCTGCAGGAGGTCATCGGGCAGGTGCGCCGCGGCCAGCGGCCCTTTCGGGGCGCCGCGCCGGACCCGCCCCCCCTCGCCCCGGCCCCACCCGGGCGAGCGACTCCGGACGCGGCCCCCGAGGGCGACTCTACTGTGACCAGCGACGAGGCCTTCCGCGCCCTGGGCGTAGAGGCTCCCAACAGCCGCGTCAGCGTCACCAGTGCCGGGACCGGCAGCAGCGGCCGGGGCAGCAAGGCGGCCTCCATAGCCCACTCCCGGGGCGACAGTCTCCAGGGCGACCTGGAGTACTCGCCCACCAGCCGGAGCTCCAGTAGCGGCTTTGCGAGCCGCAACACGTCGCAGTCCCAGCCCTCGCCCCACCAGGCGCCCAGGGCGCCCACCTTGCCCCCTCTCAACGTGTCCACGGACGAGAACTACGAGTTCGACTCCTCTGTCAGCCCGCTGGGCACCGAAGGCGCCCGGCCACAACCGGCACCCAGACGTGGGGCCGGCAACAGCGACAGCGAGCTCTACGCCAGCTTCTACCCGGTGAGCAAGTACGACGACGTGGAGATCGAGAGGAGGATCCCGGCACTCAAGGAGGAGTTCCACCAGTTTAGGCGAAGGCAGCGGGAGCGGCGGCGCTCCAGCGAAGAGCTCATGGAGAGCGAGTGCTGACCGCGAGGGGCGTGCAGCGCCACCTAGCGGGAAACCCTTTGCACCTGTTATGACCATGTCACGCTGTCCGGTCATATGCAATGGAATTGATGGGTTTCTACGTCTCTTCGCCGCAATGAAGACTGCCGTATCGTTATTCGTAGCGCTACTTTCACCGCGCTCAAAGTAGTGGCGTGCCAATTCATAGCCGGCTGCTCATAAACGAGAGAATTCATAGCCGTGACATGTCAACGGAAATAAGAGTAAGTTAAGAGTCCCCTGACCTAATCTACTCTTACTAGTTGGGCCCATCTAGCTGGACTTATCTAGCGGCCCTATAAAGAGAGAGGTTTGCGATCTCATTTTTGAACGCCATTTTTGTTTCCATGTGCGAGACTACAGTACGGAAGGAAGCCCATAAGAAAAAAGAGCGCTGTAACTCGCACCTACAGAAGACCTCAAAAACAAACTCGCTACGTAACTGGCCTCTACTGAAGCCCAGGGTATGGGGTGGAGTGTGTCATGCTACGGCGCTAAATCAAAAATCCTTACTCTAAAAGACCCAGGATTGCACAAGCATTCCTGGAAGTAAACATGGCGTCCATACTGTATTTCACGTGCAGCCATCAACCAATAGGAAAAAATGTTGCGATCGCCAACCTCTCTACACAGGGCTTCTGGGCTTATCTAGGTGGCTAGGGCGAAGCATATAGTAGGGCATTTTGCCAATGCGGCCAAATTTATTGGGAAATGTGCTAGGTTGTGTACAGGCAGACACACAGACACAGCCAACGCAATCATATTAGATTTTCGTAAACTTGCCCCGACTGGTTCTATGTCATTTCACCTCGACTATGTATTCTCATCGTTTAGGAGTAGCTGGCGATGAATAGGCATGCCACCACTTTGAGTGCTGCGAAAGTGGCGCTATGAATAGCTCTGCCATTCTCTTGGTTGCGACGAAGTCACGTGTATCCGTTGAGGGACCCTCATTAGAGTAATGGTGTTGTTTAGAGCTCTAGGTTGCTACATCCTTTAGGAACATAAAGCTATTTATCAAAATAATTTCCATCAATTTGAACGGCCTCACGCCATTTTGGAACGAGAGCATGTCTGCTCGCATGGAAAATTCTGGATAGGTGCATCTGCACAAAAAAACGAACACTGATGCTGTAGAACATGGTGCATCAATGAATGAAATTGCCATTTACGAGTTGGAATTAATTATGATCCGTTTTAGCATGATGTCTACAAACAGGAGTCCTTCTGTATCCCAGAACATCGTTGCCTTAACTGCTATTCTGTGGTTTAAACGTGCCTGTTCAGATTTCTTAAGGCAAGCAGACATGCTATTGCTGCAAGATAGCGTGTGAGGCCGTTCAAATTGATGGAAAATGGTTTTGGGTTCCTAAAGGATGTAGTAAAAAACAGTAAAAATTTCAGTGCAGTGGAAAAAAATGGAATTTACAAAAAAAATGTTTTGTGTTACTTTCGGTACGGTCGTCGTATGTCGTCTAAAAATTTTCAGGGTCCTGAAAGTTCTTGAAATGTATTTAATTATGAAATTTAAGAATTGCATTTATTTAAGAAATAATGGAAACCGTATAGCAACAGTTTAACGAAATTTGGGCCATGGCCATTGTGCTAGCAGACAAGATACGGTGTGTCGTGGCGTTTCCGCTAGATGGCGCTGCCTGTGAGCCCAAGGAGCAGCTCATGGTGTGTGCGCGTGTACAAAAAGGTGACGCGATGGATGGAGGTGACTTCCGGTCGCGTTTTTAAAAATTCCCCAAAGTGAAGCAAGGAAGATGATCAACACTCATTGATTACTACAGTCTACAGGTGACTTAGGCCAAAGAATTCGCGCTGTTCATTCATTCAGGTCACTGACATAGTACAAATTTTTACGAGACCCCACCCGGTCCTCGGAAGAGGAAGTGACGCACGTGACTCGCGTTCATCCCATTTTTCACCCGTTTCGAATCATCCGGGCGCCCCCTGGCGGTCGACGATGAGCTCAACTACGTCACCGTGGACGGAGGGGTCGAGGTGGCGCCACCTATTCCTTTCCATTATTAAGTCAGCCATATCACTTTTTCGTTGTTCTCCGAAAAAAAAAACTTCTCTTTCTCCCTTTTTGCATAAAATCCAAATAAAAATCAAATGAAAAAAGATGTGAAATCCAACGCCGGTGCACCCAGGACAGTGCGCTGGCTCGAGTGCCAGTAGAACGAATGCCCCCCAGACAAATAACTAGCCACGGTTAATCGATTAACCGTTGAGTTCGCCATGGAAGAGGAGGAAACGGTCGTTCAACGTCCAGACGTTTCAGTTTCACTTCCTTGCGCTCTCGATTTTCCTCACGTTTTCACTAGCGAATTGCTCACACCGATTTACACTTAATTGGAGATCTGGGTTGGTGCAACCCACGTCTGACCAAAGACTCACTTTACGCTGGTCACGCGCTAATTTGGGGAGCCATCGTCGCAACATGATCACGGTTTTCCAGAGTTGAGATAAAAGCTTAACCGAGTTGCACCAAACTGCTTTAGAAGCTAACAGACATAATCAGTGGTAAAGGAGGTAAATTAACACTTTTTTTTGTCAATTTTGACATTCTGGAAAGTGGTTACTTGGAGCGTTTTAACGGAAACAAACATTCACATCTGATTATCGTGTCACGTTTTCGTGATATTAAAATTAAGCGTAAATCAGGTCTCCGAATAACACCTTTCCAGACATGTCATAAATTGACTCGTATCGTTAAATGCTGCCCAAGACATGCCGAAATATCCAATATCTAAACCTGCATGAAACTTGGTCTGAAATGTTGAAGTTGTATGCCATCAACTAGTTGGAATGTGTTGAAAAACTTGTAAAACTTGAAATATTTCAACAAGTCTTGAGCAGGATTTTAAGGACGCTGATGCTTTTTGACCTGTCTAGATAGTGGTTGTTTGGAACATCTGACTAAAAAATTGTTTTCATATACTTTTCATTTTACATCCAAAACATTACGACTCAACAAAAAGTGACAAACTCTGGCATTAATAACTAGCATAACCATTGTCGGGAATTGACTCTTCCTAAAATCACGTCCAAGTCATGTTGAATTACATGTATTGTTTACCCAATATTGACACAGTCGCAACTATGAAGGTTGCAGTGATATACCATAAATAGGTCACATATGATGCTTAAGTGTTGAAAAGATGGAAATGTTAAATATTCCAACATGCCTTGGACTGAATTTTCAAGAAACGTGCCAATTTTCGATATGTCTATCTATAGAATGTGCTATTTGGAAGATCCGAGAAATATAAATTTCATTTCACATTTTCATTACATCAGTAATGAACGAGAATGAACCAAAATGTAGACTAAATGGGGTTTGGTGCAACTGATTGTGATGCAGCTTTCTTTCAATAACAGCGTATCAACCAAATTTAACACATTCTGTTAACCAGAAAGAAAACCAATGCAAAAGCTTTGATGGTGGCGAAAATCTTCCCAAATTACCCAGAGACCAGTATCACCACTTCATCTTCCACGCAAATTTAGTGAGAAGATGGAAATTCCTTCAGTCGCAACCGGTTCTGACTAGCACGCTTACTACGAAATTCCGCTAATAACGAATTCGAAACCCACAAAGCAACGTTTTGCAACTTAAACACGGAGCAATATCGTGTCTTTCGTTGAATAGATTCTGCTTGCTGACATGAGTTTATGATACCATTCATGGACAATCATTGCTGGAAATGCAGTGAAATTTGGTTCTGCATTTAGCGAAATTTCGTTCCAACCGTTTGCGACTGCGTTCTAAAATTCTGCCAACATTCTAGCTCGAAAATGCGCTACTTAATAAGACATTCGTCGCTGTAGGAAGAAAACAACCTTTTTCAGGATATGCAATTTCCTTTGGATTATGAGAAGCGAAAAGAGCGGGTGTGCATTTCAGAGGAAGGCCCTTAATGGCTGGCATCCTTTTCACTAATGTACAGTTTTCATATTCTGTGAACAATGCCGTGAAAAATGTCCTTTTTTTCATAATTTTCTTCTCTTCATTCTCCATCACCCAGACATCCGCAAAATGAAAAATTCCCACGACTGAAGCTATTGTTAATGTGATCTTTTTTAATTCTGTTATTTGTTGGTTATATATTCGGATCAACTAATCAACAGCAGCCAGCTTAATATAGGTCTGTTCGACTGCCGTTCGTCGGTTGATCCTATTAAGTTTTTTTTACTGAATTTGATGACAATTGTTTTGTGTGAATGTTGTTGCACGAATGTGTGATGTGCGACAAAATTGCCTCCAATCATGTGCAATTCGATTTTACACTCGTTTTCGCCAAAATTAGCAAACGAAATTGGCTAACGCTTGTTTTTGTTTGTTTAGGAAAAATATTGTCGATCGACGGGAAGTACACGGTTTCTAAACAAGTTTAGTTTTTGCGTGATTTTATGTTTTGCGAAATATAATTGGAGCGTGTCCTACAGTCGAAATACGTCTGCTTCAGTATTTGTTCTTGATGAATATTTTGCACTTAATATTGCACTCAGCGTCAAAATTAAAAGCTAATACTTATAACTAAATTTTGAACTCATCCGGCACCCAAATTAAAACTAAAATCCACGAATTTTCGAAGAACAGTTAGTTACCTTTGGTAAAGAAATGCCACATTAAATTCACATAAATTTTAAAACTGAGAGGTATAGCTTTTTGTGCGCACATGTAATTTCGACTGTTGAACAAACGCTGGTGGAATTATTTTATTTCTATGACTGTGTTCCATTCGTTTTCGAGCAAATTTTATTTTTAGTAGAAACTTATTTATTGGGCAAGTATGCCTGTTCAAATTTGTACCTGTAGTAGGGATAATTAAGGGACAATTGTTTTAAGCAGCACCAGCTATCTTTTCACGTTCTAAATCAAGACAATGCAGTCCATAGATCCGTTGTGATGAACCTTACCGTTTCTCTTTTTTGCTAAAATTATTTCTTTGACTATGTTTTCACGACATGCAGGCGATTGCAATTGCTCAAAGAAAAGCCCAGAATTCCTGAGTGGGGATGAAAAAATTCGTAATTTCTGGTAGGGGTAGTAGGCCATGGACTGGTGATAGTGATAATGAATCTAGTGTTAGCACGTTATCTTAGGATGACTTTCGAAACTTTGCCATTACCAGTGCAGCTGGAGGTTACCCTAATCATAAAATTGACTAACCATGTAATGATTGCCATTATCTAGAAACAGTTTATTTCTGGTTGACCAAAAAATCCTATTTCCTAAAGAATGGATGAGTGGATGTGTGCATGTAAACCTATGTGTAACTTAACATTGTTTCATCAATGTAAAAATACCATTCTGTAGAGTGTTTTTACATCGATAAAACGATGACTGACGTTTGATGGAAACGTTTATCCATTCTGTTTCCATCCAAACGTGAATTTTCGAATAATTTTCATATAAAAAAGACGAAAACCATCTCATTAAATGGTTGCATGCTTGTAGACGCAATATTAGGGACGTTCACATATTACTTGCGCCGGAATTAGGAATTTGCAATTCCAACTGGGGGCCATGTGATAACATTCCAAATTCAATATAGTGGCAAGCTATCCATAAAATTAGCTATCTGAGCAAACGAATGAAAAGAAATAAAAATAACTTGCCAGTTCTTCAGCATGCACATTAACATGTTTAAGGGCTTGGTACTGTACCGGTATGTCCTGAACAATGTAATAGAAATCGGAAGAAATTATAAAGTGAACAACAAATGTAACCAGTATCTCGAGCAATTATACACTTAAGCATGTAGTGCTGAATAACTGTTAAGTTAATTTTTTATTCGTTATAATTTGTTTGCTCAGGACTTAATGTGAAAAAAAAATCAATTACGATTATTTCAACTTATCTAATCTTCCTATTCAAGTCTCGTCTTAATATTTTACTTAAATCCAATCGTTTCTGAGGAAAATTGCACGACCTTCTAAAAGGTAAAGGACATTTCTATAGCGAGCAACAAATTTTGAATCTAGGCAATTGTATTTCTATGGACATTTTTCAGAATGCGTCTGTATGGCAGTATAAAATTTTATAATAGGTTCGATTTTTCTGTTGCATGAAGAAGGGATGTAGCGTTGAATGCAATTCGGGGATTGTGCATTTGCCAGCTTTTCTAGCGAATCGGCGTGTAATATATGAACGTTTCATTGTCACGGATTTTCGGATCGATCTTCCTGCTGTAAAAATGTATGAAACATGCAAAGTTATGATGAGAAAAAGACCAAGAGCAGCTATGATATGCTTCGAAGTATATACCTCTGTAAATGGAAAATATTTTATTTGGCCCTCCTTACCCCCCAATGTACAGCGAAATAAAGAGGGAACACGATTCCAAATGAAACGAGAAGGAATATAAAAATGGATAGCAGATTTTCAGATATTCTTGATGATCGCCTTCAAACTTTTTTGGTTTTAACAAAAGATATGTAAATGTGAAATGTATATTGTGTGAGAGTGAGAGAGCTCTCTTGTACAGTTTTCTATTTTTATCTTTTTTCGGAAAGATAGAGGTTGCTCGTGAGAGTGTGCCATAAACCGTGGGCTGGTTGCAGGCGCCATCTACCGAATATTTTTGGGCAAATAAGCGCCATTTGGGAGTATGCATTGTATGTACCGAAATTTAAATGTGTGAGAAGCTGCTATGGCGCCAGTAGAGAGGTGGCGCCCTCTGACGCCAATAGAGAAGTGGCGCCCTCTGACGCCGGCAACCAGCCTGAACTGAGGGATCAGCAAAAAAGTTAATGAAATAAATTCCAGGCTTGTTCTGCTGAGTTTCAAAGTTTGGAATTTTGAATCTTGTAAAATGCATTGATCGACAAAATCAGCAAAAGTAAAAAGTGAGAAAATCTTAATTACATTTTAGAAAACAAATAAGATATGCTAAATTCCATACTTGTTGCCACAGATGTTCAAGCTGGAAAGGAATTGGTTGCAGTATACCGTAATCTAAGTTGTTGGTACTTTTCTGCTGATCCTCCATGGGGTACTCAGAGGCGAAACTATTTGAATGTTGAGTATAGTACTTTACAAGTACAAGGAGTGCAAGAGGTTAATGCAATTTTGTCTTAATGGGAGCCTATAGGCTTTGGGTTTTGTTTTCTTTGGGCAAATGTTGTGCTAGAGCTAGCTCTGTAGATTAGTGAGAAGGGAAAACATATATGGACCTGCTGTTCCCATGTTTTTGGGGAACGGTAGATTCTATTTTGTAATTAGCAATACTTCTTATTCCTTTGTTTCACCTCTGAAAAAACTATTTCTTGCTTGTTAAACATGTGATATATGAATGAATGAATAAAAATTGTTACAAATAAAGTATTCTATGAAAAAAGCAAAAAAATACGGTGGACCTCGCGACGATAGTTTGGGGAAAAGTTTCGGGAAATTCGTTTTTTATGAGTAAAACTACACACGGACTTAAAAAGTATGCTTAGAAAGAGGACCTGCTGCTTATGTCGTTGTTCTGTCAATGTTTTCTTTTTTTCCCACTTGAAAATGCTGCCGAACATGGCTTCAATAATTCTCTTCTTGACTTTATCCGGATCTAACATGCCATGCAGAAGATCTCAAAGTAGGCTAGCTTTTTACTGTTGTTTTTATGGTACCACGACTTGTAAATGTCCTGTACATAAATTTAAAATGTAATAAATATATAAGGCCTTTGGTATAAGCTGGTAGCCGTGATTTTATCAGATGGGAAGCTAGGCATGACGATCGTAATGTGTTGATTTATTATTTTATCATCAAACAAGGTTTGGTTAAGTTAGTACGTTGTAATATTTATTTAACAGTGTTTGTAATTAGGATATTTTTACAGCATCCAGTCCCAGTCGATAAATTTCAATTTGACCATCTGCGTTTTGGCACCATTCTCAAGGAAAAAAACTCGAATTACGTTTGTCTAAATTTGAGGTAGAAAATCACAGCCAAAAAAATTTACTTTTTCTAAAAATCGAAAAAGAAACTGCACTATGCCACGACCGGTTTCGTTCCAGATGGTCATGGCATAGTGCAGTTTCTTTTTCGTTTTTTGGCTGTGAATTTTTACCTCAAATCTGACCTCATTTCTGATTTTATCAGCCACTTGGTGAGTGATTTCCTTTACGTATGTCTAAAATTGTGGATTTTTTGAAAATCCTTCAAATTTTAATTGCTCGTTAGTTATCTCTGCTGCATTTTTTAGTTTCTGGTATTCAATTTTGGTGAAACTTGTTTGATTCTAAAAACAATGAATGTTCAAGTTGATCCCAGATAAGGCCTATTAATACTATAGTGTGCCATTTAAATTATGAAATTATAAAAAAATACAGGATTTCACAGAATCTGGGAATCCTGGAAAACCTGGGAAAGTCAGGGGATTGGTGCCCGACTGGAAAACTTTGGAAAGGCAGGGGAATGTTAATTTTTTATCAACAAGTAAGGGGATTTCCTAACATGGCATATATCGTGGTTTTTAGATAGTTGCCCTTTGCACACTGGTTTCTTCTACGGTACATGTATGCGCATGTATTTGACTTCATAATGTCGACAATGTCGAAATTTGCCAAAATGAAAATTAATTCCGAGCAGCTGAGTATTTTTAACTAAAAATACAAATTGAAAAAGCGGATTACTCTTACAAATTCAATAATTATCATCGTCGATGGTCATATTGATTAAAACATTTATATTAAAGGCAGGTTCATTTTAATTGATATTGGTCTTTGGAAAAACTCTTTAAGGTAAAGGAAAGTTCCATTTTTAACCTGGGAAAGTCAAGATATTTTCTGTTACTAAAGCTGTGGAAACCCTGTAAATAACCTTCGTGGAAATACAACAGGAAAATTGTAAAACCCAGGTTACAAACATGTTTTAAGAAGCTTCTCTAACGGAAAAAAATAAACATTTGGAACTAAAGGAGTTAATGAAAGCTGTTTCAGAACCAGTTGGTTATTTTTTGTAGGTATACAAACCTTACAATTTTTTTTTTCAAAGGATTGCTAGATAAATGAAATGATTACACCATTGACCCATAAGCTCAGAAGTAACATTTATTTTCAAGGTTTTCCAAAAAATACTTTCAACTTCAGTTTTATGGCTTGCATGTCAAGGGTCAAGCTAGTATGGGCGTGTCTTGAAACGTGGCCACTCCAGAACCGCCTTCCAGCTCAAAGATGTACACCTGAGAATGATACGTGGAGTCATTTTTGGCAATTTGGCTCCAACAACATTGTAAGCCAGAGTTCATACCGACAGGGAAATTAAATGTGGCAAGGGAAATTTTGACATTTTCTCCATTAAGTCGGGAAAGTAAGGTGGAAGCCAGGGAAAACATTCCAAAAATTGCGAATTTCAATGTTTTGACCTTATAGAATAAAAAAGTGTCCGAAAAGCTGCTTACATGGAAGCAGATGCAATTGACCAGGAAATGTTGCTGTTGCACAGAAAAATACAGTTAATTGTAGTGTCGCAAATAAACTCAATATTACTTACATGTACATTGTATGTGATATTTTGATTTGATAAGTCAGAAAATTTAATCAGATCTGGTCAGGGAAAGTCAGGGAAATTTAGTTGCAAATGTTGGTATGAACCCTGTAAGCAGAAAATTTGGTATTCTAAAAATTCGACAAAATTTACCTGATTGTCGCCAGTCTTCAAGAACGGCGCCGGAATGTACAGGGTGTGTTGGGGTCCAATGTTCCAATGGCGCCCCAGCACCACGTTGTTCACCACAGCAATTCCTTTTGTCCAGTCCTGTAAAATGGCGCATGCAAATCGATTAATCCTCATCCCGGCAGATCTGGACTATGCCTCGGAAATATCTTCTGCTTTCCAGAGATTAAAACGTACGTTCAAATTGATGAAAGTGTCCTTGGGGTCATCTTCAACGTTCAGAACGGTTTTCAAGAGAGCTGGGTAAGTGATGTCACTCGAATCATAAACGCTCCATGGTGCAGAAGTTAACCTTAATGTGCAATGCCAGGAGTATTAGAAATGCTGGAAGGCCCTAATTAATGCCTTGGCGCGTGGGAAAGTTACGTAATTATGCCTAAATGAATTTGACAGAAAATTGCCAGATGGGATCACCTTAGCTTGGGTCACTACTGACTCCAACGCATGTTTCTGAAGCTGGGGTATCTCAAAAGGGCAGTGAACCAATCTTACTGAGGAAAGAGCATTCGTTTGCTTGGTGTTTTAATAATTTCTCATTCATAAAACATCAAGCAGTTATGCTTCGAATATAGCAAATGCTCAACTAAATACGTGCAAATTGCCAAACAAATCTGGCACATTTTTGTTTATCCAGAAAACAAATGCAAGTCACTTTGGATTTTTTTTCAGAAATCATGGGAAATATCACCTCCGTTTTATCTATTTTTCGTTTTAATCATGAAAATTAACCAACTACGAGTGCAAGTAGCCATAGTCCGGAAGAATTTGGTATCATTCTTTTTTTTCCATAAAAATTTAAGTCTATACTTTGTTTTTTTTTCAGAATTCGAGGGAAACTTCACCTCAGTTTGCGCGTTTTTTAATTTTGTTGGGAAACACATTAGCATATCCCAAACGAGTACAAATAGCCAAAATTTGGAAGGATTTGGCAATTTTTTGTTTTCGAGGGAAATTTCACCTTCGTTATCACTCTTTTTTCTTTTTGATCATGAAAATTGAGTCAAATACGAGTGCAAATAGTCAAAATTCGAAAGAATTTGACAACATTTTTGTTTTTCAACAATGTAAATGTAAGTCTGTAACATTTTTTTCAGAAGCCAGTGTAATTTGACCTGTGGAAGTAGCTAAAATCCGGAAGAATTTGGCAATATTTTACGATTTTCTGGAAAAATGTAAGTTCGGATGATTTTGTTTTTCATATATCGAGGGAAACTTCACCTGTTTTTCAATATTTTTTTCGTTTTTATCATGAAAATAGTTTCAAATATGAGTTCAAATGGCCAAAATTCTGAAGAATTTGGCAGCATTTTTGTTTTTCCAAATTGTTTACCATGGGTTTTTATTTCAGAAATAGAGGGAAAATTCACCTCCGTTTTCACGTAAAAATTTACCCGTATCAAACATATTTAGGTAGCCTGCTAAATCTGAGTTCCCATCATATTGCGTTAAAATTATTCCCAAATTTTTCCAAAAAAAAACGTAAAGTGGCGCTTACGAGGTTAGAAAGGTTTGGTTAAAGTCCAGTGGGTAAATATTCCAGCCCGTAAGATTGACATTGTCGAGGACCACGGGATCCAGCAAACCTGTAAATTTAACAGTATTATGGAAGAGGTTTCAATACTTGATTAGGCCAATTCAATTTCATTACCTTTAGCTTGCTGCTGGAAGGAGTAATCGTGCGCAACGCCAAAGTTCACTCTTCCGCTGTTTTCAACGAGGATCTGCAACTTTTTCTGAGTTCCCACCTTTGTAAACAGTTATTTAAATAATATTTTGGTTTCACTTTTAAACACAAAAATTAATGTTTCCTAAAAGTGTATCACATTGCAATATTGAACAGGGCAAACCAAAGCGGATGATCACTTAACTGCAAAAATTTAAAATTGAGATTTTGTGGAAAAACTACATATTCATTGTTCATGTCCGAAAATACTATAATTACCCTTAAACCGCTATTGTCATTATGGGTTCACTTTTAAACAAAAAAATGTTTCCTAAACATGTATCACTGTGTATTATTAAACAGTGCAAACCCAGCGGCTGATAAACTGGCGAACCTTTTTAAATTGAGATTTTATGGAAAAACTACATGTTCATGTTCGAAACTATTCAAGCTATCCTTGAACAGTTATTAAAATGTTATTAAGGTTTTACTTTTATCCACAAAATAAAATTACTCTTAAAAGCGCATCACTTTGTAATATTGAGCACTGCAGGTGATAAACTGCCCAATCTTTTAAAATTGGGATTTTTTGGAAAAACTACATATTCATGTTCGTATTACGCTTAAATGCATACTGGGTTCTACAATTTGTGGACACCCGGCTTCTCTTGCCTAACAGTTGCGCTTAAGCAGTTATAGATGGCGCCAAGTGTTTGACAAATCTGTCGTAGAAAATTCCCATAGCATAATTTCAAACCGCAATGTGACCTTGAATTTGAGCTAACGCAAGCATTCGAATAATCCCTAATCAAGAAGTACGAAATGATTTTAAGCAATATTAGGTGATTTGTATTTTCCTACGAGTTTTGATGTCCGCAAAACGAAATGCGAATTTTAAGAATTTCCAAACCGATTTCAAACGTAAGGACTTGTTAATTACTGCCTAGGGCATTCGAGTGGGCGTTGATTTGCATCACCGACCGGAAGTCGCTATGCATGTCTTTCCGGCTTCTACAAAATGGAGGTAACACCTGTTATTTCTTTCATGGCAATCTTCGAACTTTCGTGTTATGTGCTTCGAACTTTCGCGTATTAGGTTCCAAAGTTTATTTTTACTGTGCTTCGATCGCTCGCCCTGCAGTCTGTCAGATGTTCTCTATGTTCAGTGTCAACAATATGCCTTCGGGTCTTGGCTCAACAAGTGAGGGAACGAAAGGCCAAAAACAGGTAAATTTGGCGTTAGGCCTAATGCTCAGTGTAATTGCTTAATATCAGAATGAGCCCTTTTGTTCTTGGGCTAACTGCAATTGTGTAGTTTTTCCATTTGGTTAAACCTGCTAGACTAATCAACTTTACCTGCTCAGGAGTGAAGATGATGCTAAAATCTACGTTTTTGTATTCTGTTGTTGCTATGACCTGCCCATCCAGTATTATCTGTAATAGAGAAAACAGTACTTGTTGAGGTGATCAATCAAATCAATTATAAGAAGTTTTGGGCCATGTTATGGACGAATCAGGCTGTGGTCGTGTTAGATTTGACCTTGCTTTCATTAGAAACTTGTCTACTGGATGGAATATACACTGTACAACGTGTACTCAATGGTTGCAGTTTTAGGTAAAAAGCATGACTGAAGCCTGTTGTGTGGGAATGGACATATGGACGTAGGATTTGAACCAATAGGTACAGTGTATGAACATGGATGAACAGACAATTAAAATGCTTCTAGTATTTGAAAGTCACGTTGTTGCTGCTGCTTTGGTGACACTTGTGAAAACATGAGCTGTTCAGTGCGAGAAATTATATGATTTATATTGAATTGCAGATCAGGTGTTTTCTGCCTATACTTGTGTATAGGCAGCCTTAAACATTTTGCAGCCTTTTGCAGCTTTAAACAAACGACTTTATCAGTTCATGGTTGTTATGTTTGTGGTGAAGCTGAGCTAGTTGTAGGGGTCCAGGACAATATGCATGTGATACGTAGGAACATAGAATTTGAACCAACTGGTGTTAACATATAGTAACAGACAATTAAAATGCTTTAGGTGTTTTAAGTTCACGTTGTTGCTCAAATTTACAGTTTTGCTTGTGACAGTTTATCAGTGTTGACTAAAGTGCTGTTTTGGGGAAACTTGTGAAAAAATGAACTGTTCAGTGCGAGAAATGAATTGCAGGTGTTTTCCACCTCTACACAAGTCAACTTTACAGCCTTAAACAAGCGACATTGTCAGTTCATGTCTGTGGTAAAGCTGAGCTTGTTGTAGGGGTCCAGAACAATATGCATGCATGCTTGTTTTTTGATATTGTCAGAATCAAGCAGAGGCTTGAGCCTTGATCAGAGCAGAAACCAACAACAGGGTAAATCTGCTACATACATCAGAGGCTAAATAGCTCAACACTTAGAATTGTGAGTTTGGTACTGTCTCAGTTGACGTCTCTGTTGGCTTCACGTGAAAAGCACGCCTGCTGAACAGTGCTGAATTCCCAAATCCTACGTGTAAAAGGCGGTTCATAACGTCCTTTTCCAGCAGAGACTTTGCTGCGGACTGAAATTTATTCATCGGCTAATGTTATTAGCAACGTAGCCCGAGAAAGACAGTACTGCTGGCAGTAATTAAGGCACGCTGGGCGAATAAAACAATATTATTCGCCTTATTAAACATTTTCACTCTGGGTTATTAAAAGGGACGCTTCGCTGCTCTGCAGACTTAAAACCGTGCATTACTTCGCGCTTCATAGTACTAATTCGTTCAGTTAAAAAACTCATAACTTGCCAAGGAAACTTCACTGCAGAATTAGCGGAATGTGAGCTACTCGCCTTTGCGTAGTCTCTGGCACGGCCAGTAATCGTTAACATTGATCCATCCAGTACGTCAATGGCTGTTTCGTAGAGGATGAAGCCAAAGTTCTGACCTGAACTCCCATAGAGGTCGAGCATCTCCATTGGAAGAATGCCTGGGCTGGTTTGTGGTGTTACCTGGAAGAAACATATGAAAAGTCATGAAAAAACTCTCATTGCTAGATTTTTTTGAAAATGGTTGACATTGGTTGCCAGTTTGTTTTCAGAGTTCATACCGTTAGGGAAAGTCAGGGAAATGTGGACATTTTGCCAAAAAGTCAGGGAAAGTCAGGTGGGAGTCAGGGAAAACTTTCAAAACAATTTTAATTTAAATTTTGTGACTGGAAATATTTAGTCTTCAATTCATTTTTCTAAAAAAAAACACCCTAAAAATTACACCTATACTTCGTCATTTCCAGTACAGATTTTCAAAATTTCGCCTACGGCGTTCCCTTTTAAAGAAACGAGCTAATCCATCGTAGAAATACATACATGTTCAAATTGAAAGACAATTTCTTGGGTTGGTCAAGGAAAGTTTGTGAAGTGCTTCTGTATTTTGCTGCAAATTGCCGTGGCTAAGTGTCTAAATTTATGTCTAAAATTAGTCTAAAATTAATCATTTGAGATCTGATTTTTCTACAAATTTCGACTGCTCTAGTTTTTTTAAAACAAAAAAGGACCTACAGTATTCTCTTGATTATTAATATTTCTAAAAATTTCTTCAAAATTGCATTAGGACTAAATATTTTTACAAATTTCGCCTATGGCGTTCGCTTAAATGTTAACTTGCAGGCATCACTCTCAATTCCAAAATATACGCGGGGTCGCGACAAATGAAAATGCTAATTTTCTTTCTCAAATTTTTGAATGTAATTTTGAAAAAAATCGGATATATACATGCGAAAAAATTGAAAAATATTACATACATGTACTTTAATGGGCAAAGGGTGAAAAATAAAATTAATTTTACTTACATGTGAGATTTTTTATTTGATATGTCAGGGAAATTGATCAGTTTTGGTCAGGGAAATTTCAGGCCGTGTCAGGACAAGCTGCAAACTTAACTTACCAATTGTAGTACTCGATCCAAGGATAATGCATTGGTGATTTGAAACGCACCTAGTGTGAATTTTAAAATGAATTATTAGCCAAATTGACACAAGGCACCCAGCGTCCAAGGGGTAAAAACTACATTTCTTTTCGATTATTTGTTGTGAACCTCTGTCTAGGGTTCATAACAGACGATCCATATCAAAAAGCTTGATGGGCGCAAGTTTCATAAAAGGAAATTAATTATTAGCCAAATTGAAGTCTACAGTAAGATATCTACTGTTGATAGACTGGCACACGAGATTGTACCAATCCATGACAGGAATTGTTTTCAAAGCCTCAGATGTCAGACATTCTGGCCATACATCATAGCGTGGATTACTAAAGATCAAAATGATCCTTGGATCGATTGAAAAAGAGAGTGAAATCTCTAATATGCATTGAAATGCACAATTTTGCGTCTTTATCCTTTTTTGGGAGAAGTTGTTTGTGCATTAAATGCTCAAAACTGATCATGAAATTCGTCTGGAATCAAGTTTGCTGAATGGAACCCATACCAAGGATGGCCAGCCCAATTTTCTTGCTGGTTTTGCAATATTCGTTCAGTTCGAGCTTACCATAAGCAGCTTTGGGGGTTTCTGGAGGTGGAGCTGGAAGAGGCACGTCCCATAGTCGACCTGGAAATTAGATTTAAAATTGTTGGTTGAAAATGTAACTTACTAACATTGTGCAACAACAAAACTGGTTAATTCCCTGCTACGGTCTGCCCCCTGGCGTTGGTGATGGGCCCAATAGGTGCGAAAATAGGCCAACGTTAAAAATTCCACAAACAAACAAACAATTCCCTGCTTCACCTTTACTGTAGTTTAGGATGAGTTCTTTTGTCTTGTTATACTTAGGCGTGTAGTCACCTGATTCCGATAAAGGTGAATCGTAGTCTGCCAAAATGAATTCAAATCGGGATTAGTCACAACATCAAAGCTCAAATTCATTTTTGGTCAGTTACAGAGCTAGCCAGAATCTGTAGCATGCAACCTGCCAGTCACCCATTCAAGAAGGGTCTATTGAAAACCAGTGATTCTGAAGACTTACCATAGCTGGTAACTATGGGGAGATAAACCCCCAAATCAACGGAATCTGCGTTCGCTCCATTGGTGAAACCGAAATTGCTGCCACCGTGAAACATGTAGAAGCTTAGAGATGCATTTCTATTTAGAATCTCCGTCACCCGCTCGGCATAAGCTGCACATTGCAAATCATTATCCGTTTGCAGCTTTGAAATTTATGAAAAAAGTCGTATTCAAAAAATTGGCAAGATGAACTCACTATCGATGTCCACGGTGTTGTGCTTTTGTCCCCAGATGTCGTACCAGCCAGTCCAGAATTCCATGACCATCAATGGACGACCAGGTTGCAACCTCTCCAAGCGATCCAACTCGTAATCAGGATTATTGTTGAAGTTGGTAGTCATGAGAGCTAAACGAAATACATAAATTTTGTCATGCGTTCAACTCACTTTTCCAGTATATGCAAGTGGCTTATTTGGAAGAAATGTTTGAAACTCATGTCAGTTTTCAATTTACTGTACATGTAATCTGATTCGTATGAGTTAGATTTGCTTCATTCAGGTTTTTAATTCTACGCTTTAAGATCTTGGAAAAAATCTAAAGCCTTTCTGACGTTATCATTTCTGCATCAGACGTCAGATATGATCATGTAGTTATCAAATAGCGCAGCACTCCTACCAGGTCTAGTGAATATACTCAGTATTAGGCACATGTTCTTGCTTATGAAATTGTGGGAATATGAATTTAATCATCCTACCAAAGGGCATTTACATCAGTATAGTACTAAGCCAAAAAACTAAATTCTTTGTTTGTTTACTAACCAACGGAATGATATTGAGTTCTTGAACTGGTCAAAAATGATTCTTGACATACTGTAGCCATTATTTGTTCCTGGGATTAATTGCCCTGAAGCAGGTCCAACATGTATGATGGAGAAAGCTCAATATTTCCCCAGCAATGATGAATTTGTGCACAAAAAATGTCAGGTTTGTGTTTTGAAAAAAAAATTGGTAATGGTTCAATTCGTTCTGTTTAAATCCTCTACCACAAGTGATGATACAAATAACACAATCAATGATCGAAGACATGTCGAATTGATAGGGATCTCCCAGGCCTGGAAAACTTGGAATTATTAGGGAAATTAGAAACGTCTTTAAAAATTCAGGAAAACTGGATTTTCTTTCAAAAAGTGAGGAAACTGTTTAAACAAAAATCAAGCGATAACAAGCAATTCTTTGGACCAAATTAATAATGAAATTACTAATTTAAAAAACGAATCTAAATATACTGTTTCTCAATGAAAATTTGTTTTCTATTTTCTATAAAATTGTCTGCTACATGTATATTGTACATGTACATGTATAAGGAATTAGAAAACATGTAGCATTCCTTACATTGGTACATGTAATTGCCATATTTATGCATTTTCAATAGTTAGGGTAGTCAGGAAAATTTGTTTTAAAACCTGGAATAGTTAGGGAAATGTTAGGGAAGGCAAATTTTCATCCCTGGGGAACCCTGATTGAGCGAAATTTGTTAAACTTTGACCCAAAATGATGGGTTTTAGTTACCCAAAAGGACATTTTCCAAAAGAAAAAACACCGTAGGAGAAATTTTTGAAAAACTGGATGACCAATTGGATTTTAATCCACATTTTTTTAAACGAAAATGACAGCATTTGGCACACAAACATCAAGCGATGACAGGCAATTCTGCAGATAAAATTAATAATGAAATTATCAATTTTTTAAAAAGAACTAATCCAAGTTTGCTGTTTCTTAATGAAAATTCGTTTTCCATCCTCTGTACAATATACTGTACATATATAAGCAATAAGTTAATGTGGAGCTTTCTTTACATTTTAGGTGCCATATACATGTGCATGTATTTGCATTTTTAGAAGTCAGGGTGGTCATGGAAATTTGTTTTGAAACCTGGAATAGTTAGGGAAATGTCAGGGAAGGCAAATTTTCATCCCTGGGGAACTCTGATTGAGCGAAATTTGTGTTAAACTTTGACCAAAAATGATACATTTTAGTTATCCAAAAGGATATTTTCAAAAAGAAAAAACGCTGTAGGAGAAATTTTTGAAAAACTGGATGGACAATTGAATTTTAACCCAAATTTGCTTAAACGAAAATGACAACATTTGGTAAACTATTCCTCCTCCTCCCTCATGATGGTCATGTGGGATGATGACATAATACTTGAACGTCTCCTTTGTCGTATCGCTTACTCAGGCCTACTCTTGAATTTGGCCTCCTATCTCTAATAATCCTATTAATAAACTAACAGCATTTCGCCATTTGGATTGTTAATTTTGTTAATGGATATTTTTACCTCCAGGTATACTGCCATGTTGCCTGCACTCGTCCGATCCGCAGGAATCAGAAGTGGCGAATAATTCCACTATCCCCAGGTCTTCCATAAGCTGCAAATAGGCAACGTATTAACGGGATGCTGCATGTGTAATTAGAGATCGACTTTGCAAAAGCTTTGTGGTTGGATTTGTTTACTCCTTTTAAAAACTGCAAGTAATCCTGATCATCAGTTCCGAAGGATCCGTACTCGTTTTCCACTTGAACTGCTATGATTGGTCCGCCATTCGTGAACTGCAAGGATTTCGACGATCAGTTAATTAGCTAAATGTACTATCGATCGATTGATTTTACATTAAATTTCCTGATTGGGTCGTCATCAGTCGCTGGTTAAATGCAAATTAAGCAGTGAACTGAGTGAGGCAATGAAAATCAAAATGTTAGTCATCATGACTTTCGTTGAAATGGTACAGTTGGCTCCGCTTAATGTTATCACATTGGGCAAAGGCTATTTTGATAACAATGGCAGAATGATCCTAATGAGCGAATGACAAGAAAAGGCCATTTGTGATTTAACTTTACAACGAGCTAAATCACTTTACAATTTACAACAAACTAAATCACCTTACAATTTACAACTAAAAAATCACTGTTATTGGTTTGCTTACAATGTTTTTGTTTAAGTTAGTTAATGAAGTTCTCATATTCATACAGGTATTGTATTTGAAGATCAGCTGTTTTATATTGACTCCTAGATAAAATTATTAGTGCTCCTGTGATTTCAGCACTTTTTGATGGTTTTTCAACTAAAATCCACGTTTATATTCATAATCATCGAAATTATTTTCTTAAGTCAATTCTGTTTGAATCACAGGCAGCCTGACAAGTGTCAAATTTAGTTATTGGGGCTGCTATTGGAATATTTTCGTCAATGAATACCAAAAATTTGGAAGAATATTCCTCTAAATTTTCGATATTCATAGCAGATGGGATATGATTTTAGATATTTTCTTCTAAAACTTCTCATTCCTCGTGTTTTACGAATTCTCCATGGGGGAAAATAATAACAATAAGCGAATTGCATTAAACGATTGCAAAAACAGATGATTTTACTGTGTATTGGTATACTCGTGATTTCGATAACAATAACGTAATGATTACATTAACCGAGATCACATTAAGCAGAGTCCATCATATTTAGCAAAACTATAAAATCTGTTGATTTAAGTTGAAGCACAGTGCATGTACACTGTATTTCAGAGAGCACATTACATCCCGAGCTTATTTTTCAAGGATCTCATACATTTTGTCAGTTTATTGAAGGAGTTGACATTTTCTAAGGTTAATAGCGATCTCTGACATTTCTGAACCTTAAAACATCGATCATGCATTGCTTAATGTACACAAGTTCCAGCATACATGTGCACTATTGATGCACTATTTTAGCTGCGATTATGTTATTGGCTTTATAGATATTTTCTTGTATGCATGCAGAATCCATTAGTGTCTAGTAACAGAGTAAAAATATACATATCGAAAAACCTACTCAAAATGAGTTTTTTTGCGTGAAATTCTCAACCGGGAATTTATTTATTATGAATCAAGGCGGCGCCAAAGATTTTCTTTTCACAGTTTCGTTCTAGGCTGAGACTTATCGGATTTTGAAATGTAAAAAATCAGAAATAAAGAACGAGAAATAATATTGAATTTCCCTACGAAACGATAAGTTTAAGTGATGGATGGCACATGCAATGGCTTTCTTATGCTGGCGTCATAAGCTGTTTTATATTTTTGATAAATTGAATGTGATGTAGTGTTTCGTATTTTTGATTACACCTAACTCGGGCGAAATCCATTTTAAGTTGGTTGTAGTCGTTTTAAACTCAATTTTGCACGTGTCCAATTGGAAAATTCGAGCCATAAAGCAGAGGCATGTAAATAAGATATCCAAGGCATTAGGCAATGGCGCTTTGTATTCCCCTTAAATCACCGAAAGCAATAAAATGTAATGGACTTTTTCACGTATTTTATTTCATACGAAGCATAAAAGTTAGCACGCAGTTTCACTTATATTCATAATGCATGTAACTGCCTACATTTTCTAGCATAAAAAGTGTTGTTTAGATGCCTCTGCAGGTCCTATAGTATACCTTTCCAGGTTTGGAAAAACTGATTAATTTTTTTAAAGTTTGGGAAAAAAAACTGGATAATTGTAAGTAGCGTAATTGTAGGAATTGCATGATAATTGTAAGAATTCAAATTGTAAGAAATCATTTGATATTTAGCAATGGTCATTTTTATTATGAACAATGGCTTCGCCATCGTCTATCAGCATCATCAGCATCACCATATGCAACCTATTACTTTCTGCATTTACATTTATTTAGTGGAAACAGACTCCGGCCTCATTCTGCCTAGTCCAGAATGTTACTTTAGGGAAGTATATCGAGACATTTTGTTCAGGTTACGATGCATGCTCATGTGAAATGCAGCTAGAAATTCCTATAAAGCCATCTTTTTTCTGCAGTTTATGGATCCTGCGAACGACTTAAAATCCTAAATGGGGAAGTGATGCCAACTTTTTTTTAAAGGATTTTGTCATGCAAAGAGAAGATTTTTCATTCTGTTTTCTAAGAAAAATAAACATCGTTCAACCCGTCTTACGATAACACGACTTAAATAAAAATAAAAAGTGGGGATAAAATGAGGTCACATCAGCTCTTCCTGCAGGCCTATCGTATCGATGCCGTATAAATGATGGCACATATGACAGCTTAATTCAACTGCAAGATCAACTGCATGATACTATGATGGTTTGTCGGATATAAATCACTGGGAGACTTGTCGTCCGAAAATGTTACGACTTGAACTTCCTGGACAAATTCAAAATGCGCTACTTTTTATGGGGACGATTGCCAAAAATAAATTTAGATTTGAAAAATTAAACTTAATAGCTAAAAAGCGTAAGCAATCGCTATATTATATACTTGCATGTTTCGTAGAATAATTTAATTTTAAAATAAACAGATTTTCTATAATGAACTTTTGATGTATAGTGCATGTGCTTCCTTATCAAGCTCGTATAAGAATTAGATTTGAAATTTGCTAGCAGGGTCCCTCCCTGGCCAGGGAAATATTGATAATCTGGAATTGTCAGGGAAATTAGAAAGACACGAAATAGAAAAAAGTGATTCGCGGAACTTCAAGCCATATATCGGTACCTTAGTGACTGTGATAATTGAACGGTTGAATTGGATTCACAGCCATGTCAGTTGTGATTTTACATGTCTGTGAATGCAATTAAAAATGGTTTATTATGTAAAAGTTAGGGAAATTATTAGCGCCAATACCAAGTTGCATTAGAAGGAAAAAAATCATAAAGCTGTCATTAGACTCTAAGAAATTCAAGCTTGCAGCCTTGCAGTTGAGGCAGACACTTCTGTGGAATAAATCTATATTGAAATTGTTGATTTAAAAAAATAACGTAAATATTTAACATATAAGCAATAATTTACTTATGAAATTCCTTACTTTGGCATGTCGCATATGACTTAGTTGTGCTTGAAACTAAGCAAGTTTCCTCCTAATTAATCTCGCCTCATAATTTGCCATAATTTGCCTATTGACACCTCGCTATACGTTTGATAGCAAGAATCTCGACTGCTGGCAAGCGTGTAAAAGCGAGTTTTCGCTTGAAGTGGATAAGCACTGAGAGTGAATTATTAAGGCATTCGAAGTCACTTGCTTATGTCATGCCTGACAATTTTTTTTTTGCAATGACTTTTTCCAATAGCAATGAAGTATCTATTCCGTTATGAAAAGTGCTGAAAGTTTGCGTTTATAATATGTATTATCGTAAGGGCCATCCATAAAGGACGTGCGGGCAAGGGGGAGGGGGTATTCGAAAAATGAAATGGACACTACCAGTCGTGTGTGGGGGGGGGGGGGTTCAAGGAAAATGGACGTCTGGGTTAGAAGAGTTGTATTTGTGATATACTTTTTTTTTAATTTCGTCTATGGCGTTTTCATTATCATTATCGTTTCCTTATATTTCTTATAAGAACGCCACTAAAATACACGTAAAATCCATTATGTATGCTGATTTTTGTTTAAAAAATTCTCCTACGTCGTTCCTAAATAATAAAAGCGGTGGTTGGCTACTTATCCATTAATTTTGTATACTGATCAAGTTTTTAAACAAAAAAATTACCTACAGCGTTTTCATCATTACGAGAAAAAAAAATTAAATTTCGAAAGAAGTTTGCAAAATTACCTATTAATAGACAAAAAATTCATTATTTCCTGTAATTTTTCAAAAATGCTGCCATCGGAATTCCCTGAATTATTACTGTTAATATTTCCTTCTACAAAATTGTGAGCTAAAATTCAGCATTTTGTGAATTATACTTTCTAAAATTTTCGCCGAATAGCATTTGAAATGGCATACTCATTTCCCATCTGAACTGGGTCTTTTAATGCCTGGAAATCCTGGTAAAGTTAGGGAAATTAAAATGAAAATAATTTTATGTATTTTGTTCAACGTCAAAGCGTTTTTCAGAATCGGACCGGACATGGGGGGGGGGAGTCCAAAAACCATGAAAATTCCAGGAAGTCCTTTATGAATGGCCCCTAAAATACTCATAATGTTCCCCATATAGTAAACGTCGGCCACAACTTTCAGCTGGTCTTAAAACCGCTAAACGTTCCATGGCTTGTTCACGAAAAAAATGAAAAATGCACCTTGGATAAAACCACTTTCATACTTTCTGAATTTTTCTTTCCAGCTCTTGGCCAAATTTCGTTCGTTTCGAGCCCACCCTGAACGGCATGGCGTCGTCAACTTTCTCCTAGTTCTAGCATCTGAATAAAGTTGGCTGCATTATACGGTAAGAAAGACATGATGCAATTTCAAGAGTACATATCGATCCGGAATGCTGATGCCAATTTTGCGCTATGGGCAGATCCCTTTGTTTCTTTCTTCATTTCCCTGCCCCAGCTTCTCGCTTTCTTGGGCGACATATTTTTTTTTTTGTTTTAGCGAAAAGTGCGCAATGGCGTATCTATCCCCCCACGCAGCCATTAACGCAATAACCTTTCCCCCTGATGACCCGATTTCAGGCTCTTGTCACGTACAGGTGATTTGCTTCGGCAAGCACGATGATCATCGTAGGAGGCAGATTTTCCGATACACGGAGGAGAAGTTTTTTTAATGACAACTATCTTTTTGCTCATTTTGCCGTCATCTTCGATTTGCCAACATCCTCCAGAAGGGCGAACATCCCTCCATCGACTCTGGCAGGGCTTTCTCTTATTGAAATTAGATGAAGCATGCTTACGAAATTGCAGAAAAAAACAACGTCGGGGGTCTTTTATTGGCTGAAACGCTTTTGGGGGTTTTACTTTGCTACAGGGTGCCACGCTTTCCTTCCCGAACCTGCTTCAGGGCAGTGGGAAGGACATTGGGCTCCTCCTGAAGGTAGGCAAACATTAATGACTTTCAGTCATTCCAAAGGCATTGCCCTGCCGTAGAACCCAGGAGCGTTAAGGAGGACGTAGACCCCTTCTGTAGTAGATAGCCATTCTGGCTAATGCTTCTGCTTGATGAAGGTTGCTGTCACTGGGGTGTTTTGTTGGGTTGTTGCTCTGCTTTTCTTGCATGCATTTCGTGCTGCTGTTGATAATGAGCTTCTGTTCGTTTGGCCCGTTTTGTCCTTACTGTATTGTAGTGACAGATTTTGTGAAACCCAACTTCATTGACAAGACATCGTTACAAAAACAATTTCGCCTAGCTTGTTTTGAGTATGTCTAACCTCATAAGATCAGCCTTGGTAATCGACTATATTTATTCGTTGGCTAAACATTCAACACTCCAAATGCCAACGGGTCTCTGAAAGATGATGATTGGATCAGAATTTACCTGCGTTCTATTTTGAGGAATTTAAATAAGCTTGAGTTCTTTGTCTAACTAACCCCTGAGATGGTCCACCGCTACACTGGAGGAAACATTGTCTGCAAATTTCAGAATTTCTGAAATTTTTGGAATTTGTGAATAAAATTGGTCCTGATCGTTTCAAAAACAATTTCGCCTAACATCGACAATATTTGTTCGTTGGCTAAATATAGATTACTCCAATTATCAACAAGACCTTGCTAATATGACAATGAAAAATATCAATATGCTAATACGATATGCTGTCAATATGATATGTGCGATTTTTCCCAAATTAAGTTCTTTGTCTAATTAACCCCCGAGGTGGTCCACTGGCTACACTGGAGGAGCATTGTCTGGAAATCTCAGAATTTGTGGAAATTGTGAAACCCAACTTCTTGGACAAGACATCGGTCCTGATCGTTTCAAACAAAACTTGTTTTGAGTATGCCTAAACTCGTATCACCTGCCTTGGTAATCGACATTGTGTTTGTTGTGCTTGTATCAACAAGACCGTGTTAACATGTCACTTAAAGATGATGGTTTAATCAGAAACCTGCCTTGATAAAGGACATTGTGGTTGTTGGCGAAACATTGAACGCTCCAAATACATGTACACGTTTCATCAGGACGTTGCTAACATGTCACGGAAAGATGATGGTTGAATAAGAAAGTTCTGAGGCGGTTCTTTTGATATGGTCTACCTGCTATGCTGGAGGATGCATTGTCTGGCAATTTCAGAAACTTGTTCATTTTCCTAATAGTCATTTTGGAAATTTAGGCAATTTGACACGGTTTCTTATCTGATGAGAGGCCACTTGAAATGCATTGTAATTGCCTGTTATAGCTCCATCTTGAATTACTCTTAATGGGACATCCCTAATGAGACTGTTGTGCATGCATGCTTGTTGCCAATTAAAAAGCCTATCCTACTAACACAGTCCCTCACGAAGCACATTTAAACGAGGTTGATATGAATGCCTCATTCATATGATGTTCGATAATATATTTCGTTCAGAATCGTTCAGAACAGAAATCTGATTGGTGGGCTGTTTGGCGAGGGTCTTGCTCTGTTGGGCTTGCACCGGAAAACGCGTTTGCAACGAAGCAACTTCAATTCATCAGTGGCCTATTTAATACCAACTAAAAATAATTGCAAGGCGTAAGAATGCGGATAAAAATAAATTAAAAAGAGAGATTCTCAAATTGGCTTTATCTGCATCTTCGCATGCCTACCATGCGGGCCTGCAGAGTATTAATATTTATAGACCGGCACCTATCTCGAATTATGGCCTGTTGTACGAGGAATTTCATTTCATTCCATTCCATTCCGGAAATGGGGTGCGAGCCAAAGGCTTTATGGGCCCCCGCATTGTTTTTCTACTATGATTCATAATGGACCTTCAAGCTAGAATTTTCCTGCGGATCTCTAGACTCGGTTTAGCAAGTATTCAAGGCTGGGAAATGTTTACATCACTTGGGTAGTTAAAACGAAATTAGTAGTGGCCTATTTGAGCTGATAATGGTCAAGAAATGAGTGGATTTGCCAAAGCTGGTTAATGAAAAAACAATGGTTGGGTTAAGATAGCTAATAACTTAAAAACTAAACTTTATTTCGGTTTAATTCGTATTGTGCCTTAAACTCACACGTAGGCTATGTAGATTTTGGTGCGCGAAATGAGACAAGAACACATTTTTTATGTCACATTTGTCTAATGATGCACACACAAAATCTACTTAAGTGTGGGTTTATGGCATAAAAATAATTAAACCAAATAAAGTTTAGTTTTTAACTTATTAGCGATCCTAACCCAACCATTGTCTTTTTTCACATACCAGCTTTTGCAACTACACTTCTCATATAATCTACATTATACATTACCAACCTGTAAGTCCTTCACCAAAGGTATTAGCTGCTCATAGTATGCCTGTATGGCAGCTTCATAAACAGGATCGGATGTCCTCAACTTGATGTCAGGATTTCGCAGCAGCCAACTGTAGAAACAGGAATAAGTGTAAATGATTATCAATTGAGTATCGATCGTTTTGGTGATGTGCCTACTTAGCATTTTCATGATTTGTATGAGCTATAGGCGCATGACCAAAATGTTTTCTGCTTAAATATGTATGGATGTTGCTAACTTGATAAGAAGAAAGCTTCGTGTCCTTTTGCTACTGATGTGTGTTGCTCTATCTAAATAGGTGGAGCTCGCCGTTAAATGTGAAAACTCCATCCGCTTGACATAATCATATTTCGCGTAATCATTTTAATGGAGACCCTATCTACCTCAAAAATAGTGAAGGGAAAGGCAACAGTTTCTAGCTAACCGTACCAGGATCGCATCCAATCAATGCAGGCTTAACGGCGGAAATACCTGTATGTGGACAGGTTTGGGATTTACTTTGGATAAACTTTGGTGTAATTCCTGTTCAAATATGCACTTGTCTTGTCTAGTATACAAGTCTTACACCCGTCATGAATTATGTTAACATTTAAATAACTGACAGCAGTGTATCTAATGGTCATGGAAATCATGAAACGAAATTCAGGTAATGGAAAAGTCATGAAATTTACTGGCATTTCATGGCATTTTTGCTTTTATTCACAAACTAAAAATTTAGATTAATAATTCATCACTTGTCATCAAATTTTTCAAAAAAAAAATTGCCTATGACGCTTTTGATCAACGATTTGATATTTCCTCACTGTGATAGAGGATGTTTCTGAAAAACCCTATGTAGTGATGACATAAAACTTGAACGCTCCAAGTTCTACATGTAATAGGCATTGAACATTTTTAGAAGTCATTACAAAGGCATTGAAAAGTCATCTAATTTGTAATATAGGTCCAGCAGTTACCAACAATAAGCACACTTTAAGCTATGTTAGACCTGTTTCCTTCTGGCTTAACCTAACTATAACCTAAAAATACAATTCCTGATTTACATGTAGTGGTCAATTCCAGCCGAGGAGCCGTTAGAAGTCCATTTTCTAGTAATGGCTATGCTGGAGCAGACTATACCGAAGTAACCCTTTCCATTCTTTTAATGATATGAGTAACTGATGAAATTAGACAGATATACCATGATAGAAATGATGAATAATTGGCTAGTTAACCTAGTGTTTGGGCCAAGGGGTTGGCAACCTGTGAAGTCAGGTGTACATGTTGGTTTAAGTCCTCTGAAGTCTTTGAAGCCCCTCTGAAGTCATTGAAATCTCAGTAAAGTCATGGTAACCGCGTTGTAACCGTCTCAGTAAACTGTACAGTAACAGCAAATGTCACAGTAACTGCACCGTTACCATAACCACAACGTTACTGTCACAAAAGTCAACCCTTACCGTCATGGTACAGCATCCTCACCGCCCCCATTACCGTCACGGTAACAGCACCGTCAACGTCACTATAACCGTCACGGGCACCATCAACGGCTCGATAACCGTCATGGCAACTGCACAATCACTGTAACGGTCCAGGTAACCGCGCGTAACAGCACCATAACCTTAACCGTCATGATAACCGCACGATCACCGTCACTTTAACTGCAACATTACCGTCACGGAGTCGATCATAATTAAATGATGAGCTCATTGTTTTAGGCCAATCCACCCCACTTCTGTCACTATGTGTCATAATTTGTTTACACCCCTGGTGACCCCACAGAAGATGATAGCACTCGAACGTCCCCACTACAGAATTTCTACTACGTATGACTTCCATGACGTCACTGATGTCTACTATGACGCCATTGAAGTCCCACTAAAGTCCTTGAAGTCTGCAGTCAAGTGTACACGATTTTGAAGAGTAGCCAACCCTATGGTTTGGTCCTTCATGGTAATGCATAGGATTTCTTATAATATAGTTAAAAATAAGGAATAGCAATGCAACCGTTGCACGAGACAAGAACTTGGTTCATGGGGGATGACAAAGATGGATGCTTGGTCATTTTGCATGAAACCATTGGACGTAACCATCAGTAGGCATGGTAATCTTCTGGTCAATGCGTTCGTTCACATATGGTAATGCGCCCTAATGGGGCTCCTAATGGCCAGGCGCGTTGGTTTCGTGTCTGCAAATTGGGGATAGGGGGCGCCTGAACCCGGCCCCCTCTATCAAAGTGGCATGTGCGCATAAGCGATAAGAGCAGAAATGACACATTCATCTGCCTTTAAATCCATTAGGTTTGTGCTAAGAGTTAATGGGCAGATTTTTATGAAACGAGCGTCGTCGTCTTTGGAAATTTCTTAGTGTCTGGGGGTAAACTGATAAGAAATGTGCATGCGAATGCGATGGTGGGGGCCACTGGCACGGGGACGAGCAGTACGTGCCCACAAAACCGCACTGCCAATTGCTCTTCTGCGCAATAACCTGGTGCAGTTTTTCCAGCAGAGATGTGTCAGAGATGTCAGGTGCAAAAGTGCGAAAGTTTGGCTTAAATGAGCTGTTGCTCGCTTGCTTACCCTTGACTGACAGTGGAATGGAAGTGAGGAGCACGAACTGATCTCCTATCAGATTTTGTCTGATATAGTGATGTTGTTTTCCGGTATCTGATGGTTCTGTCAAAGTGATAGCGAGGTGATGCAGTCCGTAACTGATATGGGAAGTGGGTTAAATGTGCTGCTTTTAAACCAAGAGATAGGCATGGAAATGCCAGAACAGAAATCAGACAGTGGTACTTCTTCTTGATTCTGTTTTAAAACCAGTTGGCTGTCAAGACATGCAAGATCTTTAGTGACCAGCTATGCAACGCAATCTATGGCTGACCTTTACAATATGCCCTGCTCCGCTATAACACTGTGAGAAAGTGGGATTCTCATAACTGCTCGCAGGCTGGCAGTGATTGTCTGGCGGATGGGCAGCAAAATAAAAAAAATCTATTTTAGGTTAGTTTACAGGCTGAAAATCCTGGAAATATCCTGGAATTTTTTTTTGATACTGGGAATTCTGAAAATGTACTGATAGTTTTCCTTGATACTGAAAAATACTGGAACCTATTCTATATACTGACAAATTTTAATTTCTTTTGATTTTTGTCAAAAACACCCTACAGATAACTTCCCATGACACCCACCACATGCAGCGTTCCCTTGAGTTTTTAAAGTCACCGTTTGTCACCGTTAAAGTCAGACGCACGTATGTTTCGAAATCCGGGCCAGCCTGCGGTACCGAAAGCATTTTCTTTCGTTTAAAGTTGTTAAAGAATCGGAAAGGAAATGACCACCATCACATATTTTCAATACAATCAAATGTTCCACAACATTGACCTGTGTGCCGAATTTTAGCATTTTAGGATGTTGGGAAGTCGATTAAAAATTACTTCGAAAATGTTCAAAACAGACAACGTCGACGACAGACAACACTCACACCAAATTAGTACAAAGGTTGTAATTTAAAACAGCAAGAGGATCAACACAAAAACCACCAAATCACGATAGCTGGAACCGGTGTACTTCATGTCTAGTATATAGATAAGTAGGGTTGATATTTACAGACAGGACATGTATTGTGCGCACATGTAGTTGTATGGTCCATGTGACCAGCTACAATAACATTTTGAAATTGACTAACGATGTGCAATGAAGATGCATGTCATTTTGCAGACAGTCAAAGGTCAACACTAGTTGTCAACAGTATGTCAACAATATGAACAGGTGAACTAAAGTGCAATATGGGTTTGTGTTGCAGATGTATATAAATAACCATCTATGACGAAATGTCTAACTAATACTATCAGCAAGCCTTAGAAAATGACATTTTTTGAACTGCAGTTCTGAATTTAATTCTGATGTTCAAGAAATGACTGGTTCTTACCTTGGAAAACCACCGAATTCCCATTCTGAGCAGATGTATGGACCCGGCCTTAAAATCACGAATAGGTCCTCTTCTTGGGCAATCTGGAGATAGGTTCTGCAGAAAACACGTGAACATGAATATCTACATGTACATGTATCTAGTAAAGATGAAATTGTTTGGCTATATTGAAATTGAAGACTAATAACATAGCAAAATCTCAGTTAATTGCTTACTTTTCTTGCGTTTTAATACAGCTTAGTCACATTGTTATTGTGGGCAAAGCTTTGAACACTGCTTTCACATAACTAAGAAGTGCATGTACTTCTGAGTAAAGAGGATTTTTAGGTGGCTGAGACGGACTTACTTTGATTTTCTCTTTGCTTATTTTCAAAGAATTAAGCTAGTTTTCTTCGCAGGGCCTATTGATCTCACTCGAAGTAATTTAATGCGGTTGATTTTCTGAATTGGTGAGTAAATATACGAGTATTACCTGATATCCAAATTTTCATCGAAGCTGTACTTTCCTGGCAGTTCCTCGTGCAAATTCCATGGCACATAGCTGTAAAAAAGCAAATTCAAACAGAATGATTCCCAAGGCTCTTTACGCCGATTATTTTTCCTATAAAGGGAATTAGGAGGCGCTGAAATGCACTCGCTTAAAGCGTAAAAGTGACACATTTCGACCTCTGCTTTGTTAATATTATTCCTGGAGCTGTAACTATGGCTACAAATGAGGTGCACTTGGGAAAGGAGCTTTTTCCGGCCGAATTTGCTATCGCCTTCGTGTTTTGATTTGCCCTAAATAAACCTGATGATTTTAATTTAATTGTGGCGCCGGTTAAGCACCTACAGCGTAATGGAGAACCCTGCCCTATGTACGTTGTTCTGGGGCAATTTATTATGCACATTATTCTAAAGAACCCATTCAGGTGTGTCGTCAGTATTTTATTACTTATTTCCCAAAGCGATGCCCTGGCTAAGGACAAATTTGAAAATGAAGACGTTGGTCTTCGTAATTTTTATAAATACAGGGTCTCTCATTAAATGAAGGATGCCAAAACAGAACGATGTAAGTGCTTGGAAATCAACTTTTCAGCAATTCAGGAGGGGAAAAACTGACCAGTAGTACAAAAACAGTAGGTTCAAACGTTGCATAACATGCAAGTTAAATTATGGAAAACGAAATGAACACTAAGTCCTGGCTGCACTAACTTTTGTTAGTGAACTTTTTTATGAACTAGTGAACTTTTGTCAACTAGTGAACTTTTGTTAATTAGTGACCTTTTGTTAATTAGTGACCTTTTGTTAACTATTGACCTTTTGTTAACTAGTCATCTTTTGTTAACTAGTGACCATTTGTTAACCATTTTGTTGACATTTTGTTAACTAGTGAACTTTTCTTAACTAATGAACTTTTGTTAACTAGTGAACTTTTGTTAACTAGTGAACTTTTGTTAACTAGTGAACTTTTGTTAATTAGTGAACTTTTGTTAATTAGTGAACTTTTGTTGACTTTGGCTATCTTTTTACAACCACAACCCAAGGTGCTTGTCCCACGAAAAGTCAGCAATTAACAATGGATAAACTTGATGAAACGTTAACCCAGCTGATCTGTAGGGTTAACCTGGAGTTTGTAATAAAAATGGAGGTTGAGACAGATGAAGATACAGTATGTTATTTATAATTGGATTTCATAGATTCTGTATAAGAAATCATATGATATTACCAACAGATCATTCATTTGATGACTATGGAAATGTGAAATTCAAAACAAATTGTATGTTAAATAAAACAACAGTTGTAAAACTACTTGCTCAAGTAAGTAGACTATATTTCAGGTTACCTAGAGGTTTACCAACCTTGTGCGAAATATCCCATACTTATACCTGCTAATCCTCAGGTTAACTTGGGGTTATTGGTAACCCCAATGCAACCTACAATGGAGCAACCTTGTCTTGGTGAAAGATATTTGGATTGACAGCCATTTTTACAAACATTTTAAGTGTCACGATTCGTGCAACACAACATGTGGCAGGTAGATCAACATCGTTTTGGCGTCCTTTTTCTTTTCATTTGACAATGGATATGGTGTTTTCTTCATTTTGACGTCCAAGTTTTGAAAACTCAGTTCTGAAACTTTTTTCAAAATACTCCCTTGCTTCCATGAGCTCAACGGTGAATAAGCCTTGCTCATTTTCACCCTAGCAAAGTTTGCTTTAGTGGGTTTTATCATTATAATTTGGATATCTGCGCTTTTGGGAGCTGTATTACAGAATATGCCTAGCTCCGCCATAGACACTGAAAAGTTGGCTTCTCCTAATATCTCGTATGCTTGCAGTCATTGCCTAGCGGTGGGCAGCCAAATAAAGAGATTGTCTTTAGGTTAATTTGGGGCCCAAATCACTTCATCTCCACTATTGCAGATGTAGGATGGCACAACAAAACAAGGTATTAAGCTAAAAAAGTATTTTGGGGATTAAGGCACTTACTGCGCTATGGTTTTGCTCACTTAAAATATATTGTAGCTCTTTTTTATTCCGGTCAGTAAGCTTTTTTTTCATTAAGCCACTCTCTTCAGTTTTAAGTCTCTTGCCTACATATGCTCTTCAACTTTTAATTAAGTTGACAGGGTATTTAAAATGAGATCATAGGTGCTTCAAAGAAGTTGTTTTTAATAAGTTGAACTGTTAATGAGGCCAGCGAGATGGCGAACTTTTGTGCAATTTATTGCCATCATCCTGTTGTTTCCAGCCTAACCATCACTCAATTTTCATTTCCCAGAAGTTTTTCTTTGCTGTTAGGGTTGCATGTGGTGCGATGTAAATTACGGCACCAGCGTATTCCGTATGCAGATTAATGCCAGATAATTTATTAATTCCCTGTTTTTATCCTTTTGGCAATAATTTTCTCACCCCGAGCAATCTATATAAGCTGCTAGCCGCTCTGTTCTTCCTCTCCCAGAACTGTAGATAAACAAGTTGCGAGCATATTAATGGCTTATTTTTTCCACGAACAAGACTGTCATAAATTCAGTGAACGCATACGCACTTGGCGAATTTTCCAGCCCGTTTTTGTAATGGAAAAAGGGTGCCATTAGAACATTGATTATCCGGAAATCGGTTTATCGGAGCCCGAATGGGAAGATATTAGGCTTGAGACTTCAAAGATTCAACCTGAGTATGTGTGAACATACGGAAGGTTTAAGGTTATTGAACGCTATATGGAAGGGGTGAAAAATGTCTAGGATTGGACTGACAAGGGTTGGGGGCTAGAGATGCAGATAAACAAGTACAAATGAACTTGTGATAGAAACATGGAGGAAATCATTGAGAAATAGACGTAATGTACGGTGTCTCCATCAAGTATATATGAGGCTTACCAATTCCTTAAACTAGTCATACGCGTTCAAAAAACGAAAAATTGAGTGGTAAGAAAGAATTTGTGCAGACACAGAACACTGGATAGTCAAGCATGCCCTGAAATATGCCGTCTAAGCGCCCAGGAATTTGTAAATATGGCCCAACAACACGTTAGCAAAGATACTAAAAATAATATACTGAACAAAGCCAATTACCATGGACGAGCTGTGAGGAAACAAGCATTCAATAGGGAGACCATCATAGTGAAGTTACCCAAGTTTGGTAAAGTGTAACTTAAATAACAAATTTTAGGAAAATATTTTGTTTACTGAGATGAACAAGTTCAATATTATCGGGAGTAACAGTCAGACATATGCGTGGCAAACCAAATGAAGAATTGACACCAGGAAAAGTGTTAGTGTCAGCGTTAGTAAAAGGTGAAGGGGCCATGTCATGGTCTGGGGCTGAATGTCATCAATTGGTCTTGATAATCTTGATTTTAGTGAAGACACAATAATTGTAGAATGTATGTGGGCATTTTGTACCTTATTTTAAATAAGTGTAAGAGGATTTAAATATGCAGGACACTTACTGTCAACCATGATAACGACCCTAAGCATACAGCAGGAAAAACTAGTGAATGGTTGTTATATAATGCCTGCAAAAGACTACAAACCTTACCTAGGTGAACAGACAGTAACATAATTGAGAATTTGTGACATCTTATCGATGTCATAAATAAGGTACCAAATGCCCACATACATTCTACAATTATTGTGTCTTCACTAAAATCAAGATTATCAACACCTATTGATGACATACAGCCCCAGACCATGACATGGTCCCTTCACTTTTTACTAACGCTGACACTAACACTTTTCCTGTTGTCAATTCTTCATTTGGTTTGCCACGCATATGTCTGACTGTTAATCCCGATAATATTGAACTTGTTCATCTCAGTAAACAAAATATTTTAAATACGAATACCTAAAATAACCGGCAAAACAACGATTGCAGGAGGGGGTCCAAGAAGAGTAGCGTATAATCCATGTTAATGTTATAAAAACATTGGTTTATTCAAATACGATAAAACTAAAACCATTAGAGAAGCAAATGGACTTCATACCAACATGAATAATTGCTGTACAACATCATCTCGTTCTTGTTTACTGTACAATATTCATGTAACTGTCCAAATACTTTGTGACCAAAATTTTTCGTTTTTGTGAATTAAATAAAATATACTTTTTCTTTTAAACCATAAACGTGTACGACTAGTTTAAGGGATGTACGGTACAATTTGATACGGAATGTACATGTACAGGCTTCGTAATCCCATTATGTTAACTTTTAGTTAAATTTTAAATCCTTGGAATTTGTAAGTGCCGGTTACAGTACTTTGAACAACAATAAGTAGAATGGGCTGTAACGCAGAAACTATACTTCTTAATAAAGATGGTGTAGTTTGGCTTAATAAAGATGGTGTAGTGCAGGAATGGCAATGATCATTTGATCCCGAATCTCTTAAATTGTGCTCACGTAGCTATATGTGAAATTGAACATTACGTTGTGTAAATTTGAATAATTCATCAGTATTGTAAAGAAACGTTTAGGCTAAAGCCACACGAGCTGCACAGTTCGAAAGTTTTTCGCTATCTAGCATCACTATGATCCTGTTACACCAACAAAAATTAAACAAACCTAAGAAAAAGCATTGCATCACTAAAAATGTGCAAATAGCCATGGGGTAACCATGGCAGGGTTAACCAAAGGTTTGCAAAAACACACGCATCTCACATTTTCTTACCACAGTGAAGGCAGCTATTTTGGATTCAATGAAATAATCCTAGAATTCTTAGATGCAAAAAGTTCTACAGGTTTCCACATGTTAAAAATCCCTATCGTAAAATGGTGTAACACAAACCTATTAACCCTCAGTTTGACTTGTGGTTATAGGTAACCCTATAGGTTACCTATTCTTTTTTTTTAACCTAAAATGGGGCCCTATTTCATAAAATGTAAAGAACGAAGAAGTAAGGACGAAGAGTGAAATAAAGGAGCGAAATACCCATGTTTCTACGCCATCAACCAGGTTCCCTTAACCCTTTGAGGTACACATTTCACTCCTCATCATCAATTCTTCCTTCCTCACGTTTTATGAAATTGGCCCAGACCCAAAGCAAAAAATTTGCGCATTTCTAAACTCTTCCACCTTTTAAAATCGAACTCTGTTATAACGGGCATTAAGGGACCGATCCAATTTGCTCCTTATATCCGTCAATAGCTAAATTCGCCATACATTTAACGATAACTCAATTCTCGTGAATTAATGTACGCTTTCTTTGCTTAGTAAACAATTTCAGGCACAAGTTTGCGGTTAATTAATTTAAATTCAATCAGTGCATAGAAAATGAAACGGTCTAGTATTTTGTCACAATAGTGGTGATTGACACAACCATCACCCTATGTGTCAGCACGCGACAAATGTCTGATCACATTTAAATACCATAAATAAATTTGTATAACCCCTTCACCAAGATGATGACATAATTTTTTTACGTTCCAAAGTGTCGTACATGTTAGGTGGACTAATGACTAATGACTGCACTAATGACTAGCTTCCGTTTTTGCCTTGGCTGGATGTTTATTTTTCTGTAATTTGCGAAAACAAATTGTCCGTTGGTGACAACTGAGGGTAAACTCGAAACTTGATATCTATATGAACGGTGAACCCAAGGAATAACTTAAGTTTTGCTTTGTTGGGTACCGTATTTTCTAAAATTTGCTCGTTATAACCGTGAACGAATCTATGGAAATTTGCGTAAACCAAATTTACTATGGCAATTTGCTCGTTATAACCGAGTTCGACTGTAGCTGAATTCCCACCACATGGCATCAGTGATGCAACTGTGGGAATGCTGAAATAATTTGATTTAAAACTGAAGTAAATTTTGAATTAAGTCAGTTTCGGAAATAGAGGTCAGCATATTCAGTTCCCAGTCGAAAATCATTAGGAATGATGGTGTTATTTTGTGACATCAACTCCCTGCATCCGACATACAGTTAGATAGTTTCACCAAGCATTCGATATCAAATAACCACGACCCTACATTCGCCACCGTTATCTCGGGATTGTACTTTGTATAATCTTATCTTGACAATTTTTGCGTTTGACAGTGCAGCCCTCTCTCGTTCCGGATCTCGAAAAGCCCTCGACTTGAGCAAGTGCATTTTGCATCGCAATTAAAATAAATGCATTGTTCAACGTACGTTTCCAGCGTGTTGCATCCGGAAGCTTTTAATTTTTGTATTCGGTCCCTCCAGTATTGGGGCACCACCCTGAAGTAGTGGATGGCCCCACTGAAAATGTGGAAGTCCTTGCCATTCAGCGTGAATGATGATCCCTCGGCTATAAGTGCTGATCCATTAGGATTAATGATGCCCCCTTCAGTGTACACGTCATAAAGTGTCTTATTCACAGCTTCTGCTCCGTTTTGCTAAATAAAATAAGGCGAAATTAGACGCCAATCCCGAGATTTCGTCAACCTAAATTCTATTGTCAAGCGAAATACACGTATCGAACTTACGAAATTGTGAGGAGACTGAGCTGCTGCCAGGGCACACAACAATGCCCAGCAAATTACCGTTTTGGCATCCATTTACTGGCGGGGAAACCAGAGGTTTTTTTTTCGCAAAAACGGGCTTTGGCAAAGCGGTTTTCCAGAGGAACTCGTAAAGAAGGTGCACCGATTGTAGTTGCTCCGTAAGCCGATCCTGCAGACTAAGCCGTCGAAATGGCCCAATTATTGACAAGCACTCGAGGCATTCTGCCTTGTACCTGATGGGAGATTGTCGTAATCTTATCTACAGTTGCAAATGCATAAAACGAGGAATGCAACGCGAGGGGCTGCTCGTAAAATGTGTCAACAAAGAGACATTATGGTGGAACTGATGCGGATTTGATTAAGACGGTTTTTCTGATTACTTAAAAGAGAAGTTGAAAATGCGCTAAGTTGAACTGCTATTTCCCATCAGTGGTATTAAGGCCGCCTATTAAATACTGTGCGAAACATTGTTACCTTTGATGATACGCTCATTGTTTCAGCCAGGGGCTGTGCATAACAGATGGAATGGAAGTTGCAGCCTTGATGGTGGAGAAGACAGGGATTTCTGAAAATCCGAAGAGCGTCGGGGTCCAATTTCTATTTGCTTTGATCGAGTTTTAAGTTTTATGACCATGGTGAAACCTTTCTATAGCGACCATTCGTGAGTGCCTTTTGCTGTGTACCGATGGTTGCAGAGTTGAGTAACGTGAACTTAATTAACACACTGCAAGATCTCAGCATAATAGTAACCAAAGGGTGAAATAAATAATGAAAATGGCAGCGTATCAGACAGGAAAATAATATTTCTTAGAGTTGGCTGCATGGGTTGAAGCTGGAAAGACAACTGCATCATCTTCCCTGCCATCCTGGTGAGCAAAATCTTCAGATTTGAATATTTTCAAGCATTGTAGGACTACATATTTCGAACTCCACCATCTTGTCCTTGTAAATCAATCATTAAATTAAAAAATCCTAATGAAGAACTTTCAATACTTGTAACGAGCTAATTCCAGAAGGAATGATGCTACATTGAGGGTATGTCCATTATTTCGTTCAGGCAACATCGACATCTTCCCTGGTTTGAAAAGTCGTTAATTTCATCAGTTTCGATCATTACAGGCTTGCAAATTTCTTATCTTACAATCCTGACCTTATACATGTTACTCCACCATTATGTCCCTATACAGTACATGGTACTACATGTGCACCATCCAATCCTTATACATGTTACTCCACCATCCTGTCCTTACACAAAGTTCTGTTCTTGTATCCAGGCAAATCAACATCTTCCCTGGTTTGCAAAATCTTCAGATTAGAACAGTTTCAAGGATTTAGGTGTTACGCATATCTTATTCCATCTTGTCTTTGTTAGAAGAAGCAAAAAATTCCAGTAGAACATTCCAAACTTGTAAGAGCCAGACGGTTAATTTCCAGGATTAGTGCTCCATTGAATGTATGATACCAAATTAATACAAAAAAAACTTTTATATACTGGACTAGGATGTCCAAGAGTGGGTGGGAAGGGATAGCCTACTGTAATTCGGACGAAAATATATTAGAGGGGGTGGGGCGTTGAAAAGACCGAAAAGTCAACTTTCTATGGACGTCATTTATGCACAGCCCCTTATTGCATTCTTGCAGAAGAATTTTCAGCACATGCCTTCTCAAATCCCTGATTTGTTTTCGTTTTGTTCGGTTGGATTTCTGGCCCTTTCCACAGTCAACAAACAATGTTTGCATTTGCAGAGGCAAAGATGTCTTGCTCGATCACTGTGATTCACTGAAGAAGCGTCTTTGCTGCTTGGGTTTAATCCTACATGTAGCTCGGTTTTAATTCTAAAGCACTCGCTTGATTTGCCTCACTAATCTGCTATTTATAAGATTTGCAGTGCTGCCAGATTGGCACTTAGACAAAGTTTTCTCCAGCTACTTGTACGTGCGAACCGTTGCACACTTAATAAACCACAATGTGTGCTGTAAAAAACTACGGCAAGCACACCTTATTTATTGCATGCTCGGAATTGAACTGCAGTATACGGTGGTGAAATATGAAGGCGTATATCTGTTGGAACACAGACATTGAATGTTTATCTTAACACTTGAGTTTTATCTTATCTAACTGGCTTGCTGACAAGTTCATGACGAGAAAGAGAAGGCCGTTTTTTGCGCACTGTGGAAATTGAAGAATTGTGCGAAATATGAAATTCCTCAATAGCAAAGGCAATACCGTAAATTCTTGCACTGGCTATTTAGCAGGGGGCCTGACGGGGCAGTGTTCATAAACAGATCTCGGCTGAATTTAGCTGACTGACAGCCAGGGATATTGGCGAAGTTCCTTTTCAAGTTTTTCGCAAATATGTCTGCCTGTCAAAATTCATTGCTCGAAGTGGCTGCCTCTTCATGAGCTTTTCTCTTCAGAGGCATCGCCAAATATTGTCTTATGTCAAGAAATATTTTGGAGTAATTCGTCAAGAAGAATAACGGCTTCCAACCAGCTTTTCCTCCAGTTCTTGGACGTGGGTTTTGCATGGAAAATCCCTCAAGTGCTTTTTTGCGAGACCAAGAAACGCAGGCAGGCAAATAAGTTGAAGAAATGGAAACAAGTTATGTCAATTATTGGTAATGCCCAACTTCCTACTGGCTGAGTGCTTATATACTGCCCGTGAAAACATCGTGATCTCTCCATGGACCTCATCGCTTTATGTCAATATTGGAGTCTGAAGAATAGCAGAAGGAAGATGCGAAATGGCGCTGTCTTCAGTGTATGGTTTTACAATGCGGCTTCCTTGCCTTTTGGTCATTAATGCTCATCGAAATCGGGTCCGCTTGCGCAAATTAAATTTTTTTGCGATGATTATGAATACAGAAAAGGGTTTGGATATACTGCACAGTAGAACCACTGTAAGTTGACCACATAAGGGACTGTCGCAAACTGGACAACATAAGGTGGTCAACATATTGAACGAGGCTTGTACTGATATAGGATTTTAATTCCATGAACTGCTTGTACTTACATTGACAGTTATCATTCATGAATCAGTCATAAATAATCTTATTAAAATGTTCCTATTATACTACCTGTATTGCTAATGTACTGCAAATTTATCCAACAACTACTTACTGTATACTGGAATTTTAATGCAGAAACACTGTAATATATAGTGTTCAGTGTTCTTACATATTTCATTATGTGAGATTAGCAAGCATATCCAAACAATTGCCCTAACTGTTGTGGTAAAAAACAGCTGAAATCTCGAATCAGACTCTGCAATGTTTTATTTTTGAAGATTCACATTAAAAAAGGGAGTTTTTCTTATTTACTGCCAAGCCCCCTTTATAATGAAGTGGTATGCATACAACTTACAGAGGTGCAGGTGGTCAACATGTACAGTAGAGGTTACCTTCTATTGTGTTAATGTGGTGACTATCCGGTCAGTTAAAATGAGTGGGGGTCGACTTTGGAGGCTCTACTGTAGTTTGTAAGTTATCTAAATGTCCTTTGATTTTGACAACTACAAAACATCTACCTAACATACAAGACGTTGACAAAAAAAAATGTATCGAAGATCCGAAAACCGAACTTATTAACAACTAATCAAAATAAATATTTACTGACTGTCATTGCTGTGTGTATTGACGTGTGTATAATATTTCTAGTTTAAGATCCAGTTAAGCTTTTATTAGTAAAAAATGGTCATAGCCAGTTTGATTCTTTATTACTGTGGTTTTTGGACTATGTCCATCTCTTCATTTTTCAATAATCATCACAATGCCATCTCTGCTTTGACTTACATTGTTAGGTCAATAGCATATCGTAGGTTTTAACTTCACTCAATAAATAACAACAAAATAATGGTGGGCCAAAAGTCCACTTAGTCCCCTTGAATCTAAGGCCGATGAAATATTTCCCACGTTTTACGTATTGAACAGTAATCTTTAGAATATTCCGGATGGTCCATTTATGTAGTAAATAAATCTACATATACATGATAACGGGAATGGTCTGGCGATATCAAAATGTATCGACTCAGTTTCTAATTTACATGCAAAAATAGACAATTAGCACCATTATTGTAATTTACTTTCTATTCATAAAATGCTATTTTCTTCGATATTTGTCCAAATGCAAGAATGAATTAGGGAAAAGCTTATGGAATAAAATGTTTCAAAATATCATTTAACTAACTTAACAACATTACTACTGATTACTGCTTACACTTTCGAACTTGATTTGAGTTGATTCACAAAACAAGACGCTGAATTTGCTCTTATAAATTGCGGGGGGGGGAAGCAGAAAATGGGCTGTGTTTTACTCGTTAAATATTTTATTGCATAAAATCAACATTCATTCGACAATAACACGAATCAATGGCTTTTTTTCAATTAAACGTATTGCTCGTATGGCAAGAATGACAGTTATATTAAATTTGACTCTCGCTACCATCATTTGCTTTCAAATCTGATTCGTGCTTTTTTTAACAAGTGCTTTACCCCAGCATATGCAAGTCACTCTTGGCATTTAATTTCCCATTTTGAATTATAAGGATGACTCGTTCCTGTCAGCGAATTGTCGATTTGATGTGGTGTGAGCCAGTGTTGCACTCTCTTAATGAGCTCAATGAATGACAAGAATTATTTTTTATCCTTGTCAGATTTCAGGAAAATTCATTTATCGAAAATGAATGCTGGCAAATCATGATGCGATTATAAACCTCGCCTCGACAAATAGGCGCTTTTTTAATGCAAAAATGCCTTGCCCCACACTCTGCCTTGCTCACTTCACTCTATTTATGGATTTTCTTCTCACTAAAACTTCAAATGATTAAATCTAAGACATTTTCACTTGGCGTGCATTTATGGAGCGGTGATGTTTTTAGACAGCCTTTCTTATACGATTTTATCACGTGACGTGAGCTGCGCCCGTTTCCCTTAAGTATGCAGCCAGTAATGCAATCATATTGAATTGCTCAAGCATTTATGGATTAAAATAGTAGCTTTTGATGAATTAAGCGGATAATTCTTTGCGAATTTCGGACGTGCCAGTCTGCCAATTTCCAGCTTCTAATTTCTCCTCCTTAATTGTTGGTTTGAACTTTAACTGTGAAATTACGTTTTGAGAGACAGCTATTTAATTGGTATTTGCTGGGAACTTATTTCCTGTTTCCTGGTTATTGCTAGGCAGATTCCATATACTGTACATGTATTTATTCAAATCGTCTTTGCATGGTGCCATAATGGTCAACAAATTGAAAGTTAATTTTAAAGTTGTTATATAGTCGGTAGGTTTCAATTTTTTTGTATTTTTTTGGTATCAGAAACGTGTTTCAATAGGTATCAGATGTCTGATTGGGTGAATAAATACCTATCATAGGTTTCAGAGGGATACCTTACAGTATACCACATTTTGGAAAGCTATTGGAAACCTATGAAATACATGTACATTGGATCTTACGGAAATCTTGCAATAACCAATAATGATATCTTAAAGAAACCATCATGGGTTTCTTTTACAAGGTTGCACTAATACAGAATAATACAGAATATTGGACTTATGATTACAAGTGGCGACACTGATGACATTCACACTATAGCATCAGACGACGATATAGCTACAGCAGAGCCCCTGGTGAGACCATCCATCAAATAGCGTTGGCCTGCAGAACTTTATTGCCTTTCCTGCACTCAGAAAAAATGCTCATTCTTAAATTGCTATAGAACAAAATACCATTGTTACAGTGACAAATGATGGAACAAACGACCTAATACAGCACCCAAAATGAAAAGTTATGTAGGCCGCCGCAATCTCAACAACTTTTGCTACAAGCATAGTTCATTGTATCGTCCTCTTCTACTTTATCCTTCTCTATAGGATTTCTGAGAAAACGAATACTGCTTTTTACTATGCAAAGTTAACGAATCATGTCTCTGCTTCTGAATGTTTTTCATTAGACAAATAATGCCGAAATGCCAGGGGAACACTACGCCCATGCACTTAGAATGAATTGGCAATTTTTCATTTGTTCATCAATATTGTATTTCAAATACTTTTAATGACTTCGAGAAAAATCGAAACGTGGCTTGGCTTAAGTTGTTTTTCGTCTAGTTTTCCGAGGGGAAATCAAACATTTTCTAGTTGCGTGCAATAATAGTTTTTGCATTATTGCGAAATTATCATATTGCCATTAAGCGGTGCTCGTGTAGGACCGCTTCGTTCACAAAGCACTAAAATATGTAACCTGCGCATGTTTTGGCATATAATGAAGATTGAACTAGTCATGTAATTTTGCAGGAATGGCTCTGAATGATGCCAGGAATAGGCTCACATTTTAATTAGATCATTGCAGTGAGTTTTCCTCCTGTTTTATTAATGAAAGCCAAGACCCTAAAAATCGAATTCGCATTTTGTAATCATGTGTTATTGCATAAGGGACTTTGAGGGACGTTTGAAATCTACTCTGCTTTGTTGCGTCTTCACTAATGCCCTCGTTTGCTTTTGAACTTTTCAAGTTTATTTCATTTGTTCTGGGCTGACGCTCTGAAATAATTTTACGTACTGGAAAGCCTCGCATTTTTCACATAAAGGTTACATTTGTGAAATGAAAATGTAATTTTCTAATACAGGGTGACAACATTATATGGAATACAGGCAAATCGAGGAAATGTCAGGGAACTACAAACTACGAGAAAATTAGGAAAGTTTGAAAAAAAGGCAGTTTTCAGGGAAAATCAGGGACTTTTAAATGGGTTGGTTGGACTTTTATATTCTAGGTGTATGCATACATTCATATGATTGAACGAGTGGCGGAGATCACAAAACACACTTTTGTATTAGAAAACTCTGTGGATTGATTAAATTATAATTTAGGATCATTTTGGTGGTAATAAGCTTAAACTTGCTAAAAATGTGCTAAATGTAGCTGTGACTTTCATACCATGGCAGTTGCATTCCTTCAATAAAAATGATTTGGTAAAATTTATACATACTGTATATGACCAGAAGATAGGGTGATTAGCCGTCTGGAAAACCTGACAATGTCAGGGCAATTTGCCTCATGTCTGGTAATTTTATGGCACAATTTATTCTGGAAACAGTGGCTATATATAAACTATAGCCACTTGGAAATTAACATTAACGTAATGTTAATGAGCATGCTTATTGTTATCGAAGCCCAGTTTTTTATTTACTTATTTGTTCACGTTTGTATCACGAGTTCTATTTGCTTTGAATACATTACAATTTTGAAAGGAACATAAATGCTGTATACAAATACATTAATGACCCCGTGGATTTTAAGAGGTAGACAAAACGCATTGGTATTTGATCCATAAAAAAAGCTTGATTAAAATGAAATTGCCTGCAAATTTTGCAAAGAATGTCTAGAAAACTTGGAAATGTCAGGGAAATTGGACTCAAGCTTCGGCTAGTCACCCTGTGGAGATCTGCAGGATAACAAAAGATTGCAAAGTACGGGCCCTGTACAATGCATACTCTCGTTTATAATAAAACTTGAGTAAAACATCTCTTACTGCAAGAAAAATGCATTCCGCCATACATGGGATTTGATGATAATACCATAGCAGATGCGTTCCTTCAATAAAAATGAATAGGCGAAATTTATTCATATATGACCTGGAGATCTGCAGGATAACAAAAGATTGTAAATGTGCGGTCACCCTGTACAACGTACCCTCTCGTTTGTAATAAAACTTGAGTAAAACATCTGTTATTACTGAACTAAAAAATGCACGCCGTCATACATGGTATTTGATGATCTTGCTAATTACATTCTTAAATTATCAGGCTGTGGAAAGTATGTAGTATTCTTTGCAGAATTGGAAGCTGCAAGAACAAAGGTTTTGCAAATTAACACCAAGAGTAAAAAATAGGAGAAACCGACTGTGCTGAAACAATATAAGGAAAGACTCACTGACTTTGATGTGATGCGACTTGAAGTATCAACATCAGTGAAGAAGCCTAGCAAGATGTCCTGAATGATAGCATTTGTTTTTGTTTATCAATTTTTAAATTGTTAATACTAATTTCTGAGAGCCCATTTTGGATTTTGGTTTTTTAAGCCGGGGCAGAGATTTAATGAACCAACTTTTGTGTGCTCTTATCACATCCTTCAGCCTTCCTTCCTCTTTTCAAACTGGTATCCTATACTCGAGATAAGCTGAATAATGAAGATGAAGTAGCTCCTAATTAGTCGTCCCTTTTGTTAGGCCCTAACAATATAAGAAAGACTAGGCGGGAGCCAAAAATGTCAACGTTGGTTGAAGATTAAAGGTTTTTCGCTTAGGCTTATGTCAAGCGCATGCTTTGCCCATTTCCGCACTGCATATTGCTTTATGACATTTTTGCCCGAGTTGTGCATTAATTACATTTTTCATTGAAATGCACTGTGTCATGGCTGTGCCAGCCCTATCACTTGCATGTGGAATATTTGTTGAAAAAGTTGTACTTTCTCTTTCGGCAAATTCCTGCCTATTGACATTGCTGACACATTTCAGAACAACGAAAGCTTTTTTGGATCAATTAAAAGCCATCCAATATCTTTAGCTTTTAATGGAAATATTATTTTTGTATGAGGAAAACCACTTATAGGCGTACATGGGTTTGTCATAAAAGATTTCTGGATGACATTTTCGCGAGGCCAAATAATATATTTAGAAGTACGTCTGCTGGTGGTGTGTGGATTCAAGCATTGAAAAGTGCTTTCATGCTTGCGCGAGAATGTCTAGGCTCTGTAGCTGTATAGTCCTTTTGAGTGCTGTTCAGCTTGTCATAAAAGTAGAAGTTTTTGCCGTTATGATCTCTCATACAACCCATTCAATGGTCTTCTTTGCACGGGCTCAGAAAACTATTTTTCTAAGACTGTCTTTCAGATTAACAAATTCGAAAACTGGCTCTTAGGGTACTTTCGGTCTTAATGCTATTTTTAAGGTAATTTGTTCAGAATACTGATAACTAGAAGACAGCTTCAATCGTGTTTGAATGAGAGCTTAATCAGTAAATATAATCTGATTCGAATAACCCTTGGGTCAAGTTGTGGTTATTTAGCGGCTATCCCAGATCAGCTTGAAAATTGCCTCATATTTCATAATAATTTCTGGACAACTAGTCGTTTGTTCTACATAATGACATTAATGCTGTAATGTCTAATTTAGATGGTCAAACGGTTGCTTGTTTTGCAAAGTGTTTCCTTTTTCAATACATTATACATGTATAGTTACATTTCTGCCTAAATCTATTAGTTTAAATACATTTACTTGAAATTGAAATTTATTTAACAATCACAGCACGAAGTTCATAAAAAGCTTATGAGTGATGAGCATCATACGATTACATAATTAGTTAACACCGCTTAACATTCACAAAAATGGGTTTAACAACAATTAATGTTGAAAACCACATAAATGCATTACATGTATAAACTTATTTTTGTAAGTACAATACATAATTACTGAATGTTGATTAAGTGCATTTATGTTAATTCACTAGGTTACTAAATTTTAGCCAATAATTTACAAAATAAATTATTAATTTCCAGGCAGGCACTAAAATTTAGCCAATAATTTACAAACAAATTATTAGTTTCCAGTTAGGCGCTTATTTAGTTATTTTTTCAATTTGTTTTGAGTTTTTATGAAGAGCAAGTATTCGGGTATCCTGATAAAAACTTGAAGGATATTATAGGAGCGCATTTGTCTACTGGAATCATTTTTACGAAAGGGACGGAAAATCTATAATATGTTGTTTTTCTTAATATGGTTGATTGTTTATCAGCCATACTTTTATTTCTTTTTGCTAAAGTTATTAAGAATGATAACGTAGTCTATCAATTGTTAGACATTTAATGTTTTAGATTCTTATAAATGTAAATTTAGTTTGGAAGCATCATATGCTTGGATTGTTTTAAAATATTTCCAGCCATATATATTTCCACCATTTTATTCATGGTTACATGTTGGTACCCAATATGCTTTCGTCATGCTGCAAATGTAATTATTTGAAAAGCCATTACTGCTTATTAACTCTATCAGCATGTTAGTATATCAGGTATGTTTACCAATGTCTTGACTACAGATTGAGCAGAAATACAAAGTCTAGTTATGATTTTGGTGCATTTTCAGACTTAAACACACAAACAGAAATTTTGCTCTCATTACCTACTATTGGTTGATATTTTTATAGATAATTTCGTGCGACTTTTATAGAAAATATTTGATAGCGTCAAGTGAAAGAGTTTAAGGATCATTGTCGGATTGTTACAATGACCCTCAAAGTACAATCGTCGAATGGTTTTCATTACATTACTTCTGCATCATAAATTGGTTATTCACAGCGTATTTAGAATTAAATTGCTCTGCTGCCCAATAAGATGAAGCAACCACAAATTGAACACTTATAACGAGAAATTTGTTTTCGTGGCGAAGTCGCTTTCCGGTATGCAGGTTCCTACTTGGTCTTCTGAAATTAAAATAGTTGGTTATTTTATTTATAGTCACTGAATGATGTGACCTTATATTGTTTACATTACTCGTCAGGGTGGAAGTATATGCTTTAATTTATGCATCTCCGATTCCTTGTAATCCTGACATTAATTCGGCTGGTATTTTTAATTAAGTCCGCAGAAACTCCAGAGGTCGTACGTACAATACAAACAATTATACATTTTGCTTCCATCATCTACATGAATGTAGAAAAAAAAACGCAAAAGCCCACACTCGTATCTTTGCGCTCTTGTTTCTTTTTTTACTTTCATGCTGTGAGGCATATGTCTTGAATATCTTCAAATTGGCAACAGCTAGATAAAATCCGATTCCATAGTTAAACATGAAAGTGACGTGAGGATTCTATGAAGCTTATTTAACTTTGCGTTCTAAGTGCGTGCGAATCTAAAATTTTACCTGTCAAATATAGGACAAAAAGAACGAATCAGAAAGTTGTAGAGCATCGTAAAATTAGTGTAATGTGTGTATTTGCGACAGTTATTTATCAATGACAAATTTGCTGTTATAAAATCAATTTTAAGCCGGTATGCAACCCTGCATTGCACCGATGCATGGCGGGAAAGCTCACTGTTCTTTCAGAACTACTAATACAGTTCTCAGTTTAGCTTTCACGCCATAATTCATGCAAAAACAAAACATCCGTTTTATTAATTTGTACGCAACGTGACTATTAATAGTGTATGACGTGAAATAAATTACCCAATAAAACCTGCGAACTTTCTTGCGACACATTCGTGCAATGCAGTGCTGCATACCTACGCAAAATAAAGTTGCCAATTGTTACTTTGCGATTGATAAATAAATTTCGCAAATGTACACATTACACTAATTACAAGACTATCTACAACTTTGTAATTAGACTGTTTATCCTTTCTTCATCGGTTAAAAGTTTGATTCGCCAGATCCAAGAACGAGACATGCAATGTCACGCATAATGTTTTCTGGAATCCCCACCTCACTGTCATGATACTTTTGAAAACACATTTTATTTAGCTGTTGCGCCATATTAAAAATATTTCAGAGGCCCAGTCATATGCCTCATCCTGTATACAGATATCGTGACTTGTATTAAAAGCTCAACAAACTGAACATATAGTAATTGGGAACCATATTGTATAACTAATGCAAAATCCGCTATTGTGACAACCATTTTGGAAATGATAATCAAAACTTTTTATTATTCATTTCTTGCATTGATTTTTCAATTTGAAAACTGAAAGCAGTGTTTAGTTTTAAAGTTTATTGGATTGTATCAGCATGTGCACACAACGATATATTTGGCCATGAAATTGTTACATGAGCCGATAGTAGAAAATTAGATACGCTGTACATCATTTTGTTTCACTAAACAGATTTACATGTAATTTAAATAATTGGGTACAAAATGCAAATTATTTTTACTAATGAGAGCACAAAGTTAATTGATCTTGATATTTTGCATTTTATGGCGAACTTAGCAATTGGCTTGTCAACCATTACCCATTTGCGTTTGGACACAGGTTCACCAGCCAGTTTCGTCACTATATATGTACATTGTAATTGCTGACAAAATGATCACGAATTGAACAGCAGTTAATCCTTTGTTCTAACGTTATTCCGTGTTTATTTAAGCTCATCGACTTTTGAAGGAACCCAATTTACGTGGAGTTCAAAGTGGTTTTGTAGCGGAATTTATTCATCTAGGGATTGACCCAGAGCTTACAGCATATTTGATAAAGCGCCTTTTTTTTGCAAGAATGGGAAATTTCTTGAGTTTTTGTGTGCTCTCTCATTGGCATTCTCTTTGAAAGCGTCAGTAGTTCTGTGTTATGATTAGTGGGATAAGTTTAGTTGTGAACTTTTCATTTGTCAAGCTTCCATGCCAGCTTTACGCCATGGTGATGCTCGGGGACCAGCCTGCAAATTGATTTTATCCACTTCTGTACAAGATGTGTGAAGCAGACAGGCTGCCCCTGAGAATTTCGGATTTGGCTTCTTGAGTAATCTACAAGTGTTTTTGTCTGCTTTTCTTATAAAGAAGAGTTTTGTCAAAGAAAGTATCTGTATTTCGCGTCGAACTTATTATTTGATCATGTTTTCTCATTTATCAAATCGGCATTTCATGAGGTCACTGTTGACCACATTTTAACTGATCGAATGGTTACCACATTAACTCTAGGGATGGTGACCTCTGTATGTTGTATGTTGGCCCCTTGGACTTTGACACACAATAATAATTTACTTTCTGTATGTTGACCAGCACGGTGTCAACATGTAAAGTCATGGATGTTTAAATTTATTAGCTGCTTGCAAAACTTGCACTGTCCACCTCTGATCAAGAGTTCATTTTGAACCCCTTCAGTACCCCTGCTGTACAGTACGGGTAATTGCTGGATAATTTTGCATCACACATTAGCAATACTGGTACTGTATGATGAACATTTTAATAAGATTATTCATGAATGATAAATGATTACTGTAAAATTCAAGTAATGCAGTTCATGGTATTAAAATTCTATGTCAGTACAAGCCTCGTTCCGTGTGTTGACCAGTTTGCGACAGTTCCTTGTTGGTCAACTTACAGAGGTTCAACGGTTCAAGAATTGTTCTATTTGGTACGAGTTTTCATTATATGTACTAAAATCTATCGAATGCTGACCTTTTCCGAAATATGCACGACCTCGTGTTTGGAATTCATCACGACTAGGGATAACTAGAGCATGTGCCCAACAGCAATATTCTCACATGCATTATTTTCTCAAAGAAAACTGGCCAACCACTCCATGAAGGCCAGCTTTTCTGCCTTGAGCTCCCAATAAATCTATGTCCTGTGAGCATTAGCTCCATTACCAATATATCGTGGGGTTAATTTCATTAATTACGCACTTATACGTTGTTGACTTAAAAGATTGCCTCAATTCATCCGCAAAAATAGGCGCATCTTTTCAACCTGACGACTTTGTCCTTGTTTGCTGGCCTGGGGACATATCCATTACTGGAATCAGTGAAAACAGAAAAATGACACGGGGCCAATTTCAGAGGAGCATCACACCCTCGAGAAATTGATCACTTGCTAAATCTTTATTTTCTTCACTGAAGGGCCAATCTAACGCTAAGGCAGGACCGAAATCTAGAAATCTACTAAATATAAAGCAGTCCTTTAGGCAGCGTTAGGCGAACAATAAGCAATATTATATGTCTTGACATCATGCACTTTATTACCAGCGCAAGTGCGTATGTATCCCCAAGGTTGTGAACGTTCCTGTGCATGTAAGAGACTTCGAACACTTGGTGAACTTAGGATTGTGATGAACGTCTGTTTTCAACTTACTTTGGTATAGGCCTAAACCGTAGTCCATGTTCCAACATACAGAATGTAATGTGGGCTTCTCCTAATGCCGCGAAGGCTGGCAATGATTGCCTGGTGATTTGGGCAGCTAAATCAGAAATTTCTTTGTTAAATTACATTACATTTAGTTAGGTCAGGTTATAACATAAAAAAGAGGAAAAAATTCTGGCAGCCAGTATAATTGTCATTCTTGTATGCTGAACAAGTAGAGTTGAAATATAAATATTATGTGAAGATTTGCAGCTGCACGCCTATATTGTTGTGCATTTAGCTTCCTCGCCAAAGAGTTTTTCTGAAATGTGTTAAGTTGTCCACCTGAAAGTTGTGAAAATCTATGAAAGTCGAAATATAATGCCTGAAAATTGAGATTCGCTGTACGTGGGACGACAAATCAATTCTGTATCATATACTATAATGTGTATATATTTCAGGCAGCCTCAATCCAGTTCTGTATAAGAAAAATAATGGAATTCAGTCGATTATTGCATGCTTTCTATATCGTGTGACTGCGTTTACAATTTCGATATCCTTCTTTTTGTTTCTCTGGAAAAGCTGCAATGGTATATACTGTATATTTAATGTACATGTAGGACGTTTATAGAATTGATAATCATAAGCTTAATTGAGGAAATTCAATCCACTGGATAGCTTCCTCGAAATAATGGTGATGTAATCGAATGATATCCTATCATGCATCGACTGGGTAAACGAAATTGACAAAAAGTGTCTGCAGAATGCTGTTTTGTTAACAATTTGTTTGACATACAAATTAAATATAGATCTGCATGTTACTCATAAACATAATGCTGTTTTATATTGTAGTTTGCCTTTTGTTCATCAGTATGAACTGAAGTATTCCACATTTTAACATCATCAATTATTATTTTATCCTGAATTGAGAAAGAATTTGTGCAGGGAAATATATCATTATGCTGAAAATTGAAAATGTGTTTGCCGATAATCAATAATGGGAATGTTATATGGGCGGAAATACAGCAGAAATGTTATACGGAAAAAAGTGCAAACCCATAATATTGACATTGTGATAATCTTGGTGCACTTCGGTGTAGTCATTGCTCCGGTGCAGACACTGAAAAAGTGGGCTTTCCCTAACGGCTCGTAGGCCGGAAGTGATTGTCTAGCAGTTTTGGGAAACTCATGCAGAAATGACATTGTTTGATTAGTTTTAATTCAGAATATGTTACCTTAAACACACACAAAAAAACACATGTAGAATTCTGGCATCTATAGGACAGGATATCATTAACTGGATTCATAGGCATTCATAAAACATATTTCGCGTTTTCGTGAGTTTTTTTTTTCAGCGAAAAACACATACCAGTCAGTGATGCAAAATTATTCACATGAGAAGTTGATTTTATATGCTAATTAATTGTACTTTTTTATTATGAAATTGCAAACGACATGGCCATATGAAGCCAATGCAGACTTTTATGTTGCACAAACTTGCATTATTTCGCACTGAGAGTAATTTCCTTAAATGTGCTTTCGAAGGAAAGCTCCGAAGAATAGATTTCGAATAACACCTTAAAAGTTGCAATGCATTGCACCTTGAGGCACCTTGATGGCATTGGACAGCCAGATTTGTGATGGAAACTGGCCAGGCTACCTCAGTTTGTGCGCATACAAGTAGACCTGAGACACATATTGTACAGACGTGTCCACCGCTATCTCACGGGGTGTTTGCTGACCTGTCCAGCTCACCTTGTCATCTGGCATCGTTTCTTTCGTTACTCGTTGTCATTCATGTCACGCGTTTTTGCCATTTTGCGCGGTCTATCATCCCGCTATCAAGATGGCCCCTTTCTCGCAACTTCTCACACGTCCGCCAATGGTTTATGGACATGTTGCAGAGGGCCGTTTTTGTTGCAGGGACACATATGCGCATAGCCAGATAGCGTTTTATCGGCGCTGTTGATTGTTTTGAGGACTAGACAATCATCAGCAGCGCCCAGATGACCATTTGAGAATGTCGTATGATTTGTCGTCAACGTCGCCGGACGCATGCCTACGAGCATCTTATTTCATCCAGTCCAGGCACGTATGGCATATGCTGGTGCATGGTGTTGAACGGTGTTCATCATCTTTTTTGCCCAGCTTTGGAGGCCAACTTTTTTGATGATCTCTTGCAGCGCACGGTGATATGGTTTCAGGCTGTCCATTACGTCTGTCAGGAGGTGGTTTCTGAAAATGTGACGCGAGAGAAGTCAGCATCGCTTAAAACAGGATGTGGTTTCGTCTTTTTCCTTTTCCGACAAATAATAATCCCGATGCAGTATTTCAGCAAAAAATTCGCCAGAAACCAAATAATGAGATGACCTACAGTAAATTAAAAGAATACATTGAAATGGACGTCTTGATCCATGTTCAAAATATTGGTGATTATGTTACTTGGAGTGAATGTTAAAAAATAAAATTACATCGTCTGAAAAGCTATGCTGATTTTACATGTTCATACTTTTTCTGTGATGTATAGACATCCAAAAGTTTGTTTATCAATTCAGTGGACTCCGCTTAATGTGATCGCGGATAATGTTATCGTTGTTTACTGTTATCCAAATTGCCAAGTCCCGAAAGCTCCTATACAAATACACAGTAAAATCATCACCTATAGTAATTGACAATTCGCTTGTTGGTATCATGTTCCCTCTTGGAGGATTCGTAAAACACTAGGAATGGGAGTTTTTTGGACGGAAATAGCTAAAATGATGTCATAAATATGCCAATTTTTCCAATAATTCTTCCAATCTGACACTTGCCAGACTGATGAAAATCGTTTTGATATTGACGAATGTGAAACATACATCATTGTTGAGAAATTACCAAAAAGTGATGAGATTAGAGAAGCACTAATAAGTTTGACTAAGTGTGCAGCAAACATGTAAATCAATTGATTTTCAACTACAATACATGGAAGTGATTTTTTAGCTGTAAATATCTTTGTAAATTTAAACTAATTGTGATGTATATGTTCATAAGAATTCAATTAAATAACGATCGCCTTTTTTGTCGTTCGGCTATTTGAATCATTCGGATACTGTTATCAAAGTAGCCTGGGCCCATTGTGATCACATTATGCGGAGTCCACAGTATTTAATGGGCAACAATTGATGACAGCAAAAGCTAAGGGCGATAGGATGTTTTTACATCAAAAAAATACATTGTCAGTGTCAGTATTATTATTCTAACGCACATTTTTTTTGGTGAATTCGTGGCCTCATGCCCTGCTCAATCATAGACACTATGAGAAAGTGGGCTTCTACTATACATTTTAGGATAAACATAAAGAAACGCACAAAAACACAAAGAAACAAGTTATACATATTTTGTTCTGTTGAGCTAAATGGTAATAAACAGTCCATTTAAGGGTCTCCAGATTTCACACCTGCCAGTTTTGACGAACCTATGGGGTTTCTGAAGATAGATTGAGATCACTAAACTTGACATACAGGAAATTAACAATTTTCGAGTTGTGCCACTTTATAAATACACCTGCAATTCTGTTCATTTTTGAATTGCCTCTTTTTCAAGCTTTCTGTGCTATCAGCATTTTTACAAAAGTTGTTTGGTATTTTTTCACGCTTGATATCAAACTTCCGAAGCTCAGATCATATATTATTTCCAGTAGAACCCTAAAAACACTTTGTATTTTAAGTGGCGGTTAAGGTGGGAAACAGCTTGAGAAAAGTAGTCCTACCTGTGTGTGCTCGTGTAGGTGACATATACCATGAATATGCCCTTTTCCATAAATAGACTTATTTCACAAAAAGGTCATTTCATGTTATAAAAAGATAAAACGGATCCCGTCGCTCCCATTCTTAACCTCTGTTTTTCTAGCTGCCTTTTCATCCGTTTTTTTTTCTCTTTTTTTGAATATTGCGTTCGAGCTTCGTGTGCGGTCTTCATCAAGCTCGTAATTCAATATAAATACGGCGGTGCACATACCATCCCCCAAATCGCCAACGTATTAAATTGACTTTCTGCATTTTCTTCAATCAAAATGGAAGGTTGCGACGTTTTCCAAAATCGTTTTCGTTGCCGAGACAAAAAAACTAAGGGAAGAAAAAACACATTATCAATGAAATGGCTTTGCGAGAAATGAAATATCGAACATAAAAAGTCCGTACCTCCATAGCCGTTATATAATAACAGAAACGTCTTTGAACTTTGCCTCTTTCGCGATGGATACCCATCTGGATGTGTGTCTAACCTAAAACTTCTTTATTAACGTATATATTGCCAAAGCCATTTATTGTTTAACGTATAGATGCCCGTAATTCCCGCACAGTTTGTAGTGGGTTCATAAGAAGCGTCCATGCTTACAATACTGCTTTTGAGGACCATAAAGCGAGAGGCGCATGCGCTCTTGGGATGCTTTTCTCCTTTTGAAATATTATAGCAGGGCTCGGTCTGCTTGGCATGGCAATAATAGGCAAGCATCTGCCTACCCTTGCCTGGACGAACTTTCACCAACTTAATTCCACTAAAAGGATTTTCGACGACAACAAACCATTGCTTTGTACCTCGCCTAGGTCCTTGCCAAATTCCTGATCTCCTCTCTTTTTTGCGAAGACAAATCTCGACGATGTTGAAAGATGCCCCTAATCGCATCAAAGTGGTTTCGGCATGACGCTCATGCCACACGTGTCAGGAAAATTAGAACATTCGTGTGGGAGGAACCAGTGCGTGCCACTGGCTTATCTGAATGCCTTTATTTGGGCAATTTTAGACCTGGCATTTTGTATAACAAGGGCATGGGGCATGTATGGATGCTCGCAGAACTAGAACTGTGAATTTTGAAAAACATGTTATGAATGTGATTTGAATCGTGCATTGCAAGCACAGTTGCTGGTGCTGCTCAAGTGTTCCAGTGTTGAGTGTTCGTAGCACAGTTTTTGTCGTGTTATGGCCATGTTCCAACTACATGTAAAACGGTGATTATACAGTAACAAGTCCATTAATTGTTTACAGTAACTTTCGAAATGATTCGAGGAACATATAAGATAACAAGGAAAGTGTTACGTAACATTATAAGGTTACCACAGACTTGGAAAATTAGGAAAAGTCAGGGAAATTCAACAAATCAATGGTACATTTTACTAAACCTGCAGAACATTACATCTTTTGCTGATACCATCATCTGTAAACCATAATTCATTACACAAAATCAACATTGTCCAACATGTTGGAACCAGCATTGAGTGACAGTAGGGTAGAACGGTGGTTATAACAGTCCATTAACATGTTTAAAACATGTCATGAATATGATTTTAATCATGCATTTCAAGCACAGTTGCTGGTGCTGCTCTAATGCTCCAGTGTTGAGTGTTCGTAACGTATTTTTCTGTGGTGTTATGGCCATGTTCTAACTCGGACGGTGGTTATGACAAGTCCTTTAACTGTTTGCAATAACTTTTGAAATGATTCGGGGAAGTGCAGATAACAAGGGAAGTGTTACGTAACATTTACAAGGTTCCACCAGATTTGGAAAACCCGGAAAAGTGAGGGAAATTCAACAAATCAATGATACATTTTACAAAACCTGCAGAACATTACATCGTTTGCTGATACCATCATTTTCCCTCAAGCAAACCAACATTCATTACACAAACCAACATTTTTCAACATGTTGAAACCAGCATTGAGTGACAGTTTGGTAGAACGGTGGTTATAACAAGTCCATTAACCGTTTACAAGAACTTTTGAAATGATTCGTGGAAGATATAAGATAACGAAGGAAAGTGTTACGTAACGATACAGGGTTCCCCCAGACTTGGAAAATCTGGAAAAGCCAAGGAAAAGTCAGGGAAATGCAACAAATCACTTATGCAGTTTACAAAGTAGTTATTGATTAATGCAGCAACCAAGAGATGGCAAGCAATTCTGTGAAAGAAATTTGCAGTTTCTTAATGAAAATTTGTACAATAAGCAGCAAAATATAGCATTCCTGACATTGGCATGTGCCATATGTTTGCATTTTAAGTGGTCAGTGTGGTCAGGGAAATTTGTTTTAAAATCTGGAAAAGTCACGGAAGTTGAATTCGTCATCCCTGGGGAACCCTTTATTATATTTCGTTAATATTGCTGGAATTAAATACAGTTAAATTCGGATTTGTGAAAAATTTTGGAAAATTTCACATTCTTTTCTTGTGACCGCATAAACCACTGCTTATTATGAAAAGGCCTTTGCATTCCTAAATCTGTCACACACCATATACAGTATACTGCCGTCCATTTTTTAAAGGTAGTCAAATGGAAAGCCGCTTACAACCATTGGCAATCAAAAACTTAACCCTGCGAACAAATGATTGCCTGCCACATCAGCTAGAAACTTTGCAATCATTTTCACTCTCAGAAACTGATTGCTATACGTCACCATGGTCAGCAATAACCAAATAAGATCACTCTACTGTCAATAGATTACCAATTTTTCGGTTTACTGCTAAGCTACACCTGTTTGTAATCTCTTATTTCCATAATGGATTGTAATGAGAAAATTAAAACATTCTGTTTCTGAATTTTTCTTCTTGCCAGAGCTGCTGAAAAATTTCCTTGATTAATTTCAATGCATGTGATTAACTTAAAACATCTTCTTATCAGAGCAATCAAAATCCCTTTCTTTAATTAATTTAAATCTATTTGGTTTACCAAAAAGCGATAGACGGTAGAGTATATTAAGTTATACCCATATTTCTTTAATGTCTAAACATTGCAAAAAATTGAAATTGAAAACAGGTGGTATCGATTATTTTATTGACTATCTTGCGAAGCATTCGGATATCCAACATGCACTGTAGAAAGCATAAAATTGCACTACTGCAATTTCATTAGTCGCTGATAATCTAATGGATAGTGTTCCATTCCTATCCATCCCATTCATTAACATTTTGAAGCTGCTGACGCCTTGTATGGGACCCCCGGCGTCCCCCCAGGAATGGAACCCAGTTTGAATTGTTTCCTTTGCTGATAAAGGAAGTATTAAATTCTCGTTGTTTTGTGTACCTATGCCTGTTTGCGCATCGAAAACGAGGGTTTTGCGGTATTTTCGTACTGAAATTCAGGCGATAAGCATCCATTATGCCCCTCACTGTCTTCACTCGCTGATAACCACCAAAGCCATTCTTTTCCAGCTATATGTACCTGGTTAGGATCACAACTATCTGCTAGCTGCAGGCCAATAGTCGCTAAGCCGAGCCATTATGTGCCATTGAACCTGAGTTTTCTTTGTTTTATTCCATGCGTTTCAAATGGCAACCGTTTCTGGAAGCAACGCATCATATCAAATTTTATCGAGTTAATATAGTTTTGCTTTATTTCCTCCCCAGGATTCGTCGACGTTTCGGGGTAATCCCGGATTGCCTCCATTTCGCCTGGTTATTACCAAAAAATGATGCCCTATCTTAACGACTGTTTTTTTCTCCACTTTATGGCGGTGCCCGTTGCAAAATGGCGTTTTCGAGATATAAGGAGATGCGCGGTATTGATTTTTATCGTTGCGATGCAATGCCTCGAAAAAAAGCAAAAATGAAATTGACAGTTTTCATTTGCAAACAAACACCTCTTGTATCGAGGAGCAGCCAGCACGCCTTTTTTGCCATCTCAATGCAGAGGCATTCATTTTCGTTTATTGGACGATGGGAGGAGATTGGTTCGTGTGACAGATGCAAACCAGATAGATTGAGGAGGTTACTGCAGCTCATAGAGAGACGAGCATATCTAAATGTAAAAGCTATACCGATGTTTCATCGGGCTGCCTATGAAACTCCACTAACGATATACTTTGTCCTATTGCTTTTCGGATTTAGATATGGGCGAGGAAAACAGCCCGTATGTCAAATGTGATCCCATTGCCCCCCCCCCCCCACCGGCCTCGGCCCCAAATGAAAACTATATTTCTATAGCAACCGTCGAGCTATCATTATTTTTGCTGGAGTGCATATCGAAATTTTCACGAATTGCTGAATTTTCGCGAATGCCAATACCTGTGGGCATGCCTGTTGGTGGCCAAATTAGGCGTGGTAAAATCGTCTTTGAAGCCCTGGCTGGCTTCTTCATACTGATGACATCAGCTGGGTCAGTTCGATGAAAGTTTGAGAAAACTGAAGATTGTTACCCTGCAGATGCATTGTGACAATTTAATGCAGTAAGCACAATCCAATTGGAAATGGACAATAGTAGAGTTATACTCTTTTTATGAGCTAGATGTACTTGTAGGTCTACCCTTTCCTGCACCAAAAGGGATTACATGTGCGTGTATGGAAATTTACAATGGCTTCTCTGTAATTTTTATTTCTGCTCAACATGAAGGGTACAAACTGGTCGAAAAGAATCATGAAAGAAAATGATTGATTCCCCCTTGGGGAAAATCTGTAATTGACCACATATTCTCCATGTTTTAAGCATAAAAGATGCTAGAAACATATTTGGAATATATTAATGTGTTTTCGTGAAAGCACGTTCATAAGTTGATTTCGGGACGTTCATATATCATGTCATAATCTTAAGGTGAGGGGACTGTCGCCAGATGCTTTTACGAATGATGACCAGCGAAGGAGGGGTCAACAAAACGATGCTATTTTTTAGAATAAAGTTAGGGCTAAAATCCATCATTTCTTATTCAATTTTGCAAATTTTTTCGTCTTCTGTGTGTTTTGTGTTGTTCTGTTTGGTGACTATAGATCATTACAACAGGAAATGAGTGACGTAACATTAGCCATCATTACGACGGCCATCGGTCTCTGTATCAACGTCCAGTTTACCATTGCTACTCTGTTTTAGGCTGTTTATTTCATTTGAATTAAGCCCAAGTTATGACGGGCGATATTGATGAACTGGTTAAAGCTTTTAAATGTACATAAGGGCCCTATTTCATAAAGGTATAGAATTGTACTTGTATAGAAGTATGGAGTATACTCGATACTTCTAGACAAGTACAACTCCATACCTTTGTGAAATAGGGCCCAAGTCACTAATTAAATAGCAATAAATGTAAAAATTAAATAATAATTTATATTAATAACACTAATAATGAATTAGTGGCAATTAAATACAGAACATAATAATACTTCCTTTTAGAAATGTGGGCCTGTTTTTCACTTTTTCCTCGTTTTGCTAGATGAAGACCCGAAAATGCATGCAAGGCCACATGCAAATCAGCCAAAGGATAACTGAAGCAATGGCGTATTTTGTAATTGTTGATAAACTTCATCTTACTTGATCGAATTTGATTCGCGTTACATATTTCGTGTCAACTCGCGTCATTGGAAACTAATGACGGATAGTAACACAGAAAAGATCACGAAAATCGTGATTTTGTGATGACACAATACTTGAATATCCACTTTCGTGCAAGCATCGTGTTTGGCAGACTTGGTGGCACCACAACAAGGGCTCTACAAAAAGAACGACCAAAACACGTTACATGCCGAACGCATGTTGCGTTTCCATTGGGAAATCTCCGAGACATAGTCGCTGCTGTTCCGAACAGCTCTTTTGCTTGTCGAGCTCTATTTTTCTTCGTTAACGGCGGGCCCTTTGTTCACTGTATTGATGACTCCCACGCCCTTGTCCACATTTCCCACCCATTAGCCTAATCAATGGAGTGACCTACTGGAGAACCAACAAACGCTTCTGGACAATTGTTTTCAGGGCCCAAGAAGGGCAGTCGATGGGGGACCAACCCGGTGGTTTCCAGGAGTTTGATTGCAGGCTGTCGTTGTCCAAATTGGATTAAGTTTGGAGTCTTTTCTGCCGCAAAGAAATCCGATCAATCTCCATCCACTCGTCGTTTGGCATGCACACTGACGCGCCTGTCCAACTCATCCGTGCCCCAGCGAATTGCCTGATCATTGACTACCAATCTACAGCACCTGCATTATCTGGCTGTAAATCTAGATATGAAATTCCATATATCAATCCGCCGCTTTTATTATGTCAGTGTCCTCCTCGTTTGGCATACGAAACGTGGTTGGGAATTGGGCTGACGCAGCAGCTTCCAGGGACACTCTGAATCCAGTTAATCATTTTCGCCTCTGAAATCGCTATGCACGGCGTACGCCATCTAGGGGCTTTGCCCTTTGACCACTCCAGCTGCCTGACCATTCGGGGTACGTGTAGGTGGGGGCGATGAGACCAAGTTTCTCCGCCAGGGGATTAGAATGCGAAATTGCTGTGCTTGAAATGTCCTTTCTTGTAGAAACTTGTTCCGCATAATGTATATATAGGCTGGGACAATGAACTTTTAAATCTTCCTCATTTTCGCCATTTTTGCCAATTTTCGTCCAAATCCAAGAGAAGTGGGCACTCAGTGAAACGATATTTGGATTGTCAACTTTTTACACGACAATGTAAGTGCCACGATCTGTGCAATGCAAAACGTTAAATCCGTCCAATATATTGCACGCACTCCCAGTAAATGTTCATAAAACATTTTCTTGTGTGTGGAGCTTCATTGCATTGACGTCCTTTTTAAAATCTTTTATTTTTTTCGGTTGGAAATGTCCTTTCTTTAGAAACTTGTTCCACATAATGTATATACAAGCTGGGACGAGGAACTTTTTTTTACCAATTTTTACTTATTTTCACCAATTTTCGTCCAAATACAAAAGAAATGAGCACTTAGTGCAAAAATATATGGATTGTTTTACAAAACATTGTGCATGTAAGTACCACGATCTGTGCAATGCAAAACGTTATATCCGCCTAACTTATTGCACCCCCAGCAAACGTTCATAAAACACCTTTTTTGTGTGTGGGGCTTCATCGCATTGATGTCCCTTTCTTAAATCTTTTATTTAAGACAATTAGTGCTGAAATTTGGTGAACAGGTCCAATTCGCGGAACGGTTTCTTGTATTAAAAGTGTGTAGATAAATGTAATTACCTCCACATTTTAATTGACATTTTTAAACGGTGAAAAAATAACTTGTATACTGTGGTCTAGCCCCTATGAAACATGCAGGTAGCTGGTAAAAAATCATTCGAAAGCACGTGAGTTGAAACTCACAAGCATCCAGGACGTGCTTCTGTAACAACTTTTCTTTAACTTGGTAACCGAGTCCAAATTGAGTAACAAATTGAATACAAACATGGTTCATTTTGGCGTCCAAGCTTTGAAAAGTCGATTCTGAAACTTTTTGCTTTCAAAGCACCTACAAAGATTCCATGAGCTCGATGATGAATAACCTTTGTTAATTTTCACCCTAGCAAAGTTTTCAAAGTGATTTTTATCATTATACCGTGTATATCTGCAGGTTTTTAGCCGAATTTCCAATGCGGGCTTCTCCTAACAGCTCGTAGGCTGGCAGTGATTGCCTGCAGCTTGGGCAGCTAAATACTGTACATTGTAATGCACATATAATGTATGAAGCTTAAAAATATATCAGAGCTTCAGGCACTTAACAATGTTATGTATTGGCATCCTTGTTTGATTAAAAGATAGTTTGTGAATAAATTTCATTGTTTCAAGTTTGAGCTACAGAATGCCTCAGGTTGCGATTTTTGCTGGTTTGATCGGTCTAAAATGGGTTTTGGGATCCTTTTTATGCTACGGGCCTTGGTTTTCTTAAAAATGTCCAGTCAGACGTACCTGTGTACACTAGCAATTTTATATATTTGCTTGGCGGCCCTTGAGGAATAAACCACAACTCCAAAAAACGAGCGATTTGATATTGCCGAAGTTTATATGCGAACAACAGCCAGCATTAACCAGAAACTTCGGAAGCTGGAAATAATGGTAAATAAAATTAGGCCAAATGCTAGCTTTCATATGTTTGATGCCTGAAACAATAAACAGCAATAACATTTGTTTTTCTTATGGCAACCAGTTTTAAAATGGCAGATATGTACCTTGAGCATTTCCTTATGGAACATCAACAAGAAGATCTGAGGAATCTGCTCGTTTTGCGCATGTGACACTAGATTCGTAGCCGATGCTCATTAAATATTTGTTGCAGACCACAAGCATGCGGGGTACTGAACTTTGGTATCGATTCATACAAATCGCCGTTTTGTGGTAAATTGCATCAGTAACCTGAGTAAAAGCACGTGTGTAGCTTCAGTCTTACACCCCGAGTTTCCATCGCAAAGCGACAGCGTTGCATATCACGTTGCCATGATTTGGATGGCGGTTGGGTTAGGGCCATAAAACATTCATGGGCTGGTTTTTGCAGAGGCCACCGAAACCTTGTCGTTTCATTGAGCATGTGCCTCCATTATTGAACAAGTGCAGCTATGGCACTCCGCATTCAATTACTTTTGTATTTGTAAAACTCTGCTCCCAATTCGGCCGTTAAGAAAGCAGGGACGACTTCCGTTTATCTCTTTTGGCGCGGAGGACGCAAACCCTTTGAATCCCGGAGAATCTCGTTAACGCTAGCGAAAGCCTTTTGTCGAACTCGAGTCTCACGAGATTTGGCCAGACGAGATTGTCCGAGAGGAACGAGAGTAATCGTTACGCCAGCGACATATAGCACGGTCCGCCACCATTTTTCATGCTGCATCCCAACGCAACTGGACATGCGATGGACAATGGTCAGCTGGGACCAGCGCAATTACGCCGTCATGTCCGATGCGCATTTGGACCGTGATCCGAATCGGGAGGCGTTAAACAACGCAAATGGACGCCTAATTAAAAAGGGCACTTCCGGGAGGAGGTGGTCGCTAATTGCCCCGTTTTTGCTGCTCGTTTTCATTTGGGCTTCGCAACATAACAAAGCTATTAATTTCCAGAAGCTGCCCTGCCAACTACGACTCAAATTAATATTGTAGTTTAGCACACCCAAAGTGCAGTACTGCAGTTTTTTGTTGTTGTGGATAATCATAATTTTCTTTCAGTTTGAAGATTTCAGTGGACTTAGAAATGTTGTTTTGGGCACCCTACACGGGTTGATAATACTTTCAGGTTCAACAAATACGGGCAGCCGTACTGATCGTGTAATATGCGCAGAACCGAATCCCCTGGTGGAAAGATTAGTATATGATCACTATTGATATCACTACTTTATAGTGATGAATAGTTTTTTTTTGGACTACTGATGTCAGTATATAAAAATAAGTATGGATACTGACCTCATTATGATGATGATATTACTATGGTTAGTAATATCACTATTACTACGGTTAGTAGAATCACTATTACTACACATAGTAATATAAATATTATTACCTGTACATGCAAGTAGTGTCATCTGTATTACAAGTCGGTTCACTGAATACTAATAACACTAATACTAATACTGTATAATAATCCATGGTGTTACGTAGTGATATATACTGGTATACCACTAAAGTATCACTTGTTTCCAGTAGTGTCAGTAATAGCATAGGGTGATCAGCTGTTGCAACTAAAAATGATGGATAGTGATTTTAAGTGTTTGCAGTCAAATTTAATTGCATTTTTTTGTAAGTTATAAATCTCACTAGAGTTGCAATTTAACTATACATGTGTAATAATTTCACGTACTGATATCAGTAAGATTTATACTAATATCACCATATATTAGTAAACATGTACTGATATCACTATGAATTGTATACTGATCCATACTAATCTTTCCAACAGGGGATATAGTGATGGATTTATGTTCGATTCTCGTTATTGAAGGTTATCCGGGTTTTCGTATAATTCAGCTGACCGTATCGGAAAAATGACAGTAGCACTGATCATTATAGCATTTGAGACTAAGTACAAGGGTTCTCACTAACCTGGAAAATCTGGAAATGTCAGGGAAGCAGGAAAACCTGTATATGTCAGGGAAGCAGGAAAACCTGTATATGTCAGGGAAGCTGGAAAACCTGGAAATGTCACGAAATTTCAAATTTTCGTGCAAAAGTAAGGGAAAATTCAAATTTGTAGGCAAAAGTCAAGGAAATTTGAAATTTGTATGCAAAAGCCAGGAAAATTTCAAATTTTCTTGCATAAGTCAGGGCAGGTTTCATACCGTCAGGGAAAGCCAGGAAAAGTTAGTGAAATGAAATGTGGTCAGGGAAAGTCAGGGAAATCGTGACATTTTGACTAAGTCAGGGAAGTTCAGGTGGAAGTCGGGGAAATTCGTAATGTCGGGAAATTGATTGGTATAAGCATCTTATCAAAAGCAGTTCGCATAATGCGTTTTCATTATCATTAATTTTCCGTATGAAATATTCATTATCATTAATTTTCCGTATGAAATATTCACCTAAATTCACCGTCGTTATGAGGAATTTTTTTTAATATTTCAAAGAAGTTCTCAAAAATGCAGTGTTTGGGATCAATATTGCTTTCAACCACTAATGTTCTCATTATTATTAATATTAATCCACTTCAAATCCTATATTTCTTGTATTTTTTCAAAAAATTCGCCTATGGCAGTCTCTTAATTATTAATATTTCTTCTTACAAAATTGTGGGCTAATTCTATCATTTCGTGATCAGATCTATAATTTCTAATATTTCCGACATTTTCTGTAAATTTTCAAAAAAAAAGTGTATGGAAAACCTGGAAAAGTCAGGGAAATTCAATTGAAGATTTGGCTAGTCATCTCGACACATACATGTAAATACAAAAATGCAGATAGTTAATTTTAATTACATGTGACATTTTTTTTGATAAGTCAGCGAAATTAATCAGATTTGGTCAGGTAAAGTAGTCAGGTAAATTGAGTTGCAAATTTCGGTATGAACCATGCAGGAGAATTTGTATTAGCAATAATGCCAACTTTTAAATTGTCAAACTCAAATGATGAATCGAATTTGTTTACGAAGCTGCTCAAGAGGGCTATCTTGTCACAGTTATGTGATAGAATGAGAATGATGATTTCAGAAAGAACGTTTCAGATTTTCAATTTTTGAAGTTATGAATTAAATTATCAGTAGGTGGTGAATTTTGTTTTAATTTTTTCAATAGACATCTTTTGGTAAAATCGGAGAATTTTTTCCAAAAACCTGGATAAGTCAGGGAAGTTGAAAATTTGATGTGAGTGGGAGGTGCATAGGTTTGTTTATTTATGAATATTGACGAATGAAAACAACTCGAAGACTAAGTGCATCGAATAAAATAATTAGTATTTTTTGTTATTTAAATTTTTTATTAGCATGAAATTGCATGTAATTAAAATGAAATTTTTTGAAAGGAAATTGGCAATATCGCTAAATGTTGTCTTCACCTCATTAAATGAGGGTAAATGATCATCCTATAACTTTTTTAATTCCGTTTGCTATCAAATTTGCCGTGCAGAATGAATATCTGAGCTGATTAGTGTTATGCGCATTGTGATTTTTTAAGACTCAATGTATCATTATTGGTGCAGCTGCTCTTGAAATTTCAACTATATTTGAACTCCTTCGGGACTTTGCGAGGAATAGTTTCGACTAAACGTTGAAGAAGACACGTTATTTCAATTAAACCAATTAAGTCTACTTAAAATTTACTGTAATTGCATTTCTGCTTGCATATGAAGCACCGATAAGGCAATTTGTAAGTCGGCTAATGTGCGTTTCCTAATTAACAGATAATTAGACAAGTATGCTTGCTTCACAAAATTAATTGTTGCCTGCTCCATTTCTGCATATGCCAGTTGAAAGTATTTTTCAAAAATTGTAATCTAATATATGTGTATCCTGGGTGTAGGGATATTCGGGTTCGCATACCCCATATGGTGGCCGGGCCTCCAAAACATGTTTAAATGCCTCGTCCTTGTCGAAAACCTTAGTATGAACGTTTATTTTATCTCGAAAAATGTTTGTTAATGTTTGTGGCAAATGTTCAGAAATATTTATGCTTTACAAGGTTGTGATTCAACCATCTGCTACTAGCAGTATACGATATTTTTAGTATGACTATCATACTGATGCTTAATTACTAAACCATCAAGGATTGATATTACATGACTAAAAATTAACGTTTAATTTCCAGATCATAAAGTCCTATCAGTTCGATAAAACAGTGAGAAGAATCCCTTGAAAAATCTTTAAAGATAAGTCAAATATTATGGGATGTTTATGATATACTGTATGCCTAATGTTTTCAAGCGAATAACACTCATGGAAAGAACTTGGATGGCTGTGAAAATTTGACTTGCATTTACAGGTTTTAACTGATCCTTGCATGTCACAATGGTGTTTAGTTCTAAATCATAAAGTTCTGTCGTTTCATTAAAAAAGATGTACGTAACTCATATAATACTTGTCAGCATGCACGAGTTGATTCAACAAATGGAAAATACATGCCAAAGCGTGACGTAGTGATAAAAGTACTGTGTACTCGGGTGTTTTTTCAACCTGCTACCCTGGGGCCAAACTTTGGACCGCTTCTGTGACGCAACCCGAGAAAAACAAAGTTGTGCAAGACCAAAATTTGGTCCCAGCGCAAAGTAGCAGCTTTATTTTATTTATATTGACGCAACATGTCACTCGTACCATCATACAGTTTACAAACATACTGGTTCCTATAAATATTACAGGGTCACGTAGGACTTGTATAGGAACCGACATACAGTAGATCCTATGTATGTTGACCACTCAAGGCACTGTCTCAAACTGGTCAACAAAAGGAGACGGTCGACATATGGAACGAGGCTTGAACTGATACAGGATTTTAATTCCGTGAACTGCCTGTACTGCATTTACTTACATTTTACAGTAATCTTTCATCATTCATGAATAGTCCTATTAAAATGTTCACAATTCACTACACGTACTGTAGTGGTACTGGAATTTTGATGCAGAAACACTGTAATGTACATTGCACTTAGAAATTTCATTCTGTAAGATTAGAAAGCATATACAGACAATTATCCTACCTGTTGTGGTAATAAAAAGCACAAATTCTGCGATTTTTTATTTTGAAGTTTCCAATTAAAAGGAAATTGCCCCTATTTACTGCCAAGCCCCCTTTGTATTGAAGGGGTTCAAAATGAACTCTTCTACCTTACTGTTCAGGGGTGTACCGTATAAGTTTTGCGAGTAGCTAATACATTTAATCATCCATGATTTTACATGTTTACACCATGCTGGTAAACAAACAGAGTAAATTACTATTGTGCGTTATAGTCCAAGTGGTCAACATACATGTGCATCATACAGAGGTGCAGGTGGTCAACATGTAGATGTCACCTTCCATTGAGTTAATGTGGTGGCCGTCACATACAGAGAGTAAATTACTATTGTGCGTCATAGTCCAAGTGGTCAACATACTTGTGCATCATACAGAGGTGCAGGTGGTCAACATATAGATGTCACCTTCCATTGAGTTAATGTGGTGGCCGTCGCATACAGAGATTAAATTACTAGTGTGCGTCATAGTCCAAGTGGTCAACATACACGTGTAACATAACAGAGGTGCAGGTGGTCAACATGTAGATGCCACCTTCCTTTGAGTTAATGTGGGGAGTCAACATACAAAGAGTAAATTACTATCGTGCGTTAGTCCTAGTGGTCAGCATACATGTACAACATACAGAGGTGCAGGTGATCAACATGTTGATGTCACCTTCAATTGAGTAAATGTGGTGGCCGTCTGGTCAACCTAGGGAAGTGGTTAACTTTTGAGGTTCTACTGAAATGGTTTATAATGGTACCAGTGTACCAAAGCACCACACTACCAGCAATGGTCCAACCATCATACCCCTGCATGGTGGCAACCAGCATACCTCTACATGGTAGCAACCATCATACCCCTACATGGTGGCAACCATCCTACCTGCACATGGTGGCAACCATCATATCCCTACATGGTCATATAATGGCGACTGACAGTACCCTTACAAAAAGTTTAGGTAAAACTTTGGTTAATTTCTAGTATCCAGTAGGTATCAAGGTATTTTATGGTGTATTAATGGTATTCACGATTTGCAAACTTGTAAAAGATACCTTCGATGGTTTCTTTAAGGTTTCATTATTGGTTGTTGAAAGGTTTCCTCTATATCCAGTGTATATCATACGTTTCTAAAATGTTGAACGCTGTAAGGTATTTTACACCCGATCAGACTTATTTGATATTTGTTGAAACATTTCTGATACCCAAAAAATACAAAACAATGGAAGCCTACCTACTAGAAACTTTAAAAATACATTTCAAATTTGTGTAAGGGTATACTGCATGATGACGGCTTCAATTCAATTCAACTCAGTACCCTACTATCAGTAACTGAATACCGTGTGGTAGGGGGGTGTAATCCATCAACCC